>OZ012737.1:685425736-685524853 GCA_963859935.3 Lathyrus sativus
AAGTCATAACTTGAGTTCTACAAATCCCATCAAGGAATTCTAGTACTCAAATTAAATCTAAGCTCATGCTCTAAAACGTTCATTTTGGGGGCAAGATGAGATGACAATCACATCTTGGGCTAAACTGCCTTGGAGATAGGGGTCAAACTAGGGGATTTTACACTGTCAAGCCTCATAAACCCTAGCTTGAAACTTCTCAAACTCTTCAATCATGATGAGTTGACCTTGGAATCATCCTTATAGCATCTCAATGCATCAATCCATGATCACATGGCTCTTGGATTAGGTCTCAACCTTGTCCAAATCATCAGTTGACTTAGGGTTGACCCAGTCAAACCCTAGCTGCACCACTCATGGCCGAGCCTTCTTATTCTTGCACAATGACCTGTCTAGGCCTCAAAGTGACCTTCAACACTTCTCATGAGCTCTCTCAAGACCTCAAGTCTAACTTCATGGCTTCAGAATCATCTGATGATCTCCCACAACTCTCAAGTTAGGAGACACACCCTCTTGGGTTTCAACCACTCTCTCTGAGGATCTTCTAACTTCTCTGACAAAGATATCAACCCTTGAACACTTGAATAACCTTCTTAGCTAGTTTCACAGTCTTGTGTAGCCCTTGATTGCTAGTCATACCTCTTGATCTCCTGCACACATGTCAATGAAATGCAAATGATAATGCTAATGTGAATGAAATGAGACACAAGCTAGGTAAAGAAATGTTGGTCAAATTTTGGGGTGCAACAGCTGCCCCTATTCAAACGGCTTGAACCTGACTGGGTGAGAAGCGAACGGCTCTCAACCAATCAAGGTGCGAGACGGTTGAATACCGACGAACCCGGAAATTTGCCAACTGCACAAGTACACAGTACTCTGATGGGAACAAATCTTCGAAAACTGAAATACTAGCTGCACGACAACTAGCTGGGGAATTGGTCACACGGTAACCGGTGATACATGGTCGATCATGCCGTCAGGCATCAAGATTCCTTGGGACTCATCAGGTCAATGATCAAGTTAATCATGCCGTCGGGCATTCAAAGGAATTTCTCGGGCGTCCGCCGGACTTCATCAGTAAGTCGGGAATGGAATTCTCAGTCAATCATGAACCAATCGGGGATATCCAAACTTCTGCCCTCAGGCACTCCGCGTCAGCTGGGAGAACTGCTTCGTCAATACGGTTGGACTTCAATCATCAAGTCTTCAAGGGAAGTCTCAACTTCACTGTTCAGAAACCTGCTGGGGATGACGCATCTCCGCTGGGTATTCTGGAGATCTATCAAGTAACTCTGCTTCGGGGATCCAGGAATCAATCTGGGTAGGTCATCTCTGCTGAGGAAATCAAGAATCATCTTGAACAAATAACTGCGTGGGGACTTCAAGAATCATCCTGAACCAATAACTATGCTGGAGATTTCAGGAATCATCCTGAGCAAACACTCTGCCGGGGACTCTAAGTGTCAACTTGAGCAACCAACTCTTGCGACTTCACTGGGGATTTTAAGAATCATCTTGAGCAAACGACTTTGCTGGGGAGAATTCAAGAATCATCTTGATCAAACCGTTTTGCGGAGGAACACCTGCAAAACAAGAACAATAACAACCTAGCCCATGTTTAGTATGCATATGCTTTGACAACGACGCAATGCTCCACACGGTGGAAATGCTACGCATTTATGATAAATGCTATGCAATCATGCAAAATGCTGCGATCCCGTCAACAAAATAAATGCTGAAGGGAGAATCCTCCTGTCAAGGAGAAAGAAACACTCTGGTGGAGAGGAGGAATCATCCTGCCGAGGAGAAAAGGTCACGCCAATCTCAATCGGACTCCGCATGGGGAAGCAAACTTCAGTTGACTGCTGCAAGGGAACGCAGCTCTACGAGAACCCGGACCTGCTGCGGAAAGCGATGTCAATCGCAGAAATAAACTGCATGGCATTCGCAGCTACTTCCCTGGAGATGACGACTCCGGCGGGGAAATACAGTGTCAGCTATTCAACATTCTACTAGGGAAAACCAATCATGGCCCTAACTGCTTCCAAGGACTCGGCTCTCTTGGGGAACTGCAAACTCGGCTGGGGAAGAAGAAATCATCCTGCTTCCTAGGGAGAGTACGACTCTGTGGGGAATGTCAATTCCGTCGGAGACTTCAGTCTGGGACTATCAATTGCTGCAACTTCAGTGAATAGTCTCCTACGAGACTTGCACTTATGACCCGGTGCTAGGGGATGAACACACGCTTCGGCGTCTGACTCAGTTGGGGAGATGCCGCTCCTTTAGTATACATCTGATTGGGGAGAGAATCTTCTCTGCCTGGGGAAACATATCAATGCCTGACGATCTCCGGTTCGGACTCTGCGGGGAGAGGCTGCTGAACTTCGCTGGAGAAGAAGGAATCATCCTGTTTAGGGACGCACGACGTACTGCCTGGTATATGCTATACCTGCAACAACATAAACAAACAGACGAGATACCCTTCTCAAAGGGACCTATCAAAGTTATCATCTTGTGACAATGTTTGAGTAATTCATTGTTTCAACAATTAGCGGCCTAGGCCAGTAAGTTTATGTATGCGCATTTTGTCAAAAACATCGGCGTTCTTTTTCGCAAACAAAACAGGTAAATGCTAAACAGACAAACAAAATTGCTGAATAGTATACATTTTATTGATAACGAACCCCTGAATGGGCAAAAATGTTTTACAACCGATGCAAGCTCCTGGAATGAGGAAGCTGCGCAAAAATAAAAACATAAATATACATCAGTATATACAAATGTCGGCAACGAGGCGTAGACGAACACCATGAGTTGATCCCTCTATGACCCACTCGACTTCGATACTTCTCCGACGCTTCAGCTTCAGAAGAGATTGATTCAGATAAACGGCCCTCAGGTCTTCCAAACCACTAAATAATGAAAGTCCACACGCGGAACACAGTCATTTGCTTTTTCAAATCCCTAACTTTTGCCTGAATCGCCCTTCCGGGTTTTCGATTCATCGGGATACCCTTTTTTGCCAAAGTCGCCCATCCGGGTTTTCGACTTTGCAGGTGTACATTTTTTCCTTTTATATCCCTAATTTTTGCCCGAACCTTTTTCCTTTTTTATGGTTCGCCGGGATGCCCCATTTTTGCCTGGATATTCTTTTTCTTTCCAGCGGGTCATTTTTTAAGCAAAGTATTTTTTAACTGCGTCCGCGTTCACCGGGGATGCAAAATCTTCGCCATCCATCGTGGATAACAACAAAGCTCCTCCCGAGAAGACCTTGCTGACGACGTACGGACCTTCGTAATTGGGAGTCCACTTGCCCCGGTGATCGGAGTGTGGAGGAAGAATCTTCTTCAGGACGAGATCACCCGTCTGAAAGCTTCTAGGACGACCTTCTTATCATAAGCTTTCTTCATTCGACTTTGGTATAAACGACCATACGCAATCGATGCTAATCTCTTCTCGTCCATCAGGTTGAGTTGGTTTAGTCGGTTCTTAATCCATTCTGCCTTGTCGAGTTTCACATCAACCAAAACTCGCAAAGAAGGGATCTCCACTTCTAACGATAGGACAACTTCCATACCATACACTAAGGAGAAAGGAGTTGCCCCGGTTGATGTACGTACCGTGGTGCGATAATCGTGCAGTGCAAATGGCAGCATCTCGTGCCAATCCTTGTAGGTTACAACCATCTTCTGAACAATCTTCTTGATGTTCTTATTGGCCGCTTCAACGACGCCATTCATCTTCGGCCGGTAAGGAGATGAGTTATGGTGTTCAATCTTGAAACTCTGGCACAACTCCTTCATCATCTTGTTATTAAAATTCGAACCATTATCAGTAATGATCCGCTCGGGAATTCCGTAACGACAGATGATGTCCCTCTTTATAAATTTAGCCACCACCTGCTTGGTCACATTAGCGTATGAGGCTGCCTCCACCCACTTGGTGAAGTAGTCGATAGCTACTAGAATGAAGCGATGACCGTTAGATGCAGTGGGCTCGATCTTGCCTATCATGTCGATTCCCCACATGGAAAACGGCCACAGGGAGGACATGACATTTAACGGTCACGGCGGCACGTGAATCTTATCAGCATAAATCTGGCATTTATGACATCTCTTCGCGAATTTAAAGCAATCTGACTCCATCGTCAGCCAGTAGTATCCTGCTCTCAGGATCTTTCTTGTCATAGCATGCCCGCCGGAGTGCGTACCAAATGCGCCTTCATAGACTTCTTCCATGAGCATACTCGCTTCTTTCTCATCTACATATCTGAGTAGCACGAGATCATGGTTTCTTTTATACAAAACTCCATCAGGATTGAGATAAAAATTTCCAGACAGTCTCCTCAGAGTCTTCTTGTCCTGGGTTGACGCTCCCGCAGGATACTCCTTAGTCATAAGGAAGGTCTGGATATCATGGAACCATGGCTTGCCGTCGGCGGCTTCGTCGATCGCAAAGACGAATACAGGTCTATCAAGACGAGAAAGGACAATTCTTGGAGCTTCATTCCAAAAATTGACTTTATACATCGAAGCCAACGTGGCTAAGGCATCAGCCATCTGGTTTTCAGCCCTCGACACATGATGGAGTTCCACTCGATCAAAGAACGGAAGCAGCCTTCTGGCATAGTTCATGTACGACACCAAATTCGATTGACGAGTCTCCCACTCCCCTTTAATCTGGTTGATCACAAGCGTCGAGTCACCATATACGTCTAGGTTCTTGATTCTCAAATCAATTGCTTCTTCTAGACCCATGATGCATGCTTCGTACTCCGCTTCGTTATTGGTGACCGGAAACGTCAGTCTCGCAGTGAACGGGATGTGGGATCCATGGGGAGTCGTGATGATTACCCCAATGCCACTTCCATAGGAATTAACCGCCCTGTCAAATATCAATTTCCACTGGGATTTCCTATCTGGCCCCTCGTCGGGCAACGGTTCATCACAATCTTTCGCCTTGAGAAACATGATATCCTCATCAGGGAATTCAAATTTCATCAGCTGATAATCCTCGATCGGCTGTTCAGCAAGGTAGTCAGACAATACGCTACCCTTGACGGCCTTCTGGGAAACATACTGAATATCATATTCTGTCAACACCATTTGCCATCTGGCAATCCTGCCCGAAAGCGCTTGCTTCTCGAAGACGTACTTGATCGGATCCATCTTCGAAATTAGCATGGTGGTGTGATTGAGCATGTACTGTCGTAAACATTTGGCAGCCCAGGCTAGTGCACAACACATCTTCTTCAACATCGAGTAACGAGATTCACAATCTGTGAACTTTTTACTCAAGTAGTAAATGGCATGCTCCTTTCTGCCCGTCTCGTCGTGCTGACCGAGAACACACCCCATACTATTCTCAAGAACTGTCAAGTACATGATTAGAGGTCGTCCAGCCACTGAGGGTATCAAGATCGGAGGTTCCTGTAGATACTGTTTTATCTTATCGAATGCCTTCTGGCAATCCTCGTTCCAGATAATCGCCAGATCTTTCTTTAGTAGCTTGAACATCGGTTCACACGTGGCCGTGAGCTGAGAAATAAACCTTGCAATGTAGTTTATTCTGCCCAGGAAACCACGAACTTCTTTTTCTGTTCTTGGCACTGGCATTTCTTGTATCGCTTTTATCTTCGCAGGATCAACCTCGATGCCTCTTTCACTCACGATAAACCCCAGTAGTTTTCTGGACCGTACTCCGAAAGTACACTTGTTAGGATTCAGCCTCAACCTGAACTTCCTAAGCCTCTCAAAAAGCTTCAGGAAATTGACCAGATGTCCCTCCTCTGTTTGGGACTTCGCAATCATGTCATCAACATAGACTTCAATCTCATGATGAATCATGTCATAAAACAAAGTAACCATTGCTCGTTGGTAAGTGGCCCCTGCGTTCTTCAGACCGAAGGGCATTACCTTGTAGCAAAATGTTCCCCAAGGAGTGATAAATGTAGTTTTCTCCATGTCCTCCGGCGCCATCTTGATCTGATTGTAACCGGAGAAGCCATCCATGAACGAAAACACGGAGAACTGAGCTGTATTGTCGACCAACACATCAATATGGGGCAGCGGGAAATCATCTTTAGGGCTCGCCCTATTCAAATCCCGATAATCAACGCACATTCGTACCTTACCGTCCTTCTTCGGTACAGGCACTATGTTGGCGACCCACGGAGGGTAAGTAGTGACCGCTAAGAAGCCAGCGTCAAGCTGTTTCTGCACTTCTTCTTTGATCTTAACGGCCATATCTGGTCGTGTCCTCATAAGCTTCTGCTTAACGGGAGGACAATCTTCTCGCAGCGGCAAGTAGTGGACCACGATGTCAGTGTCAAGTCCGGGCATATCTTCGTATGACCAAGCAAAGACGTCACTATACTCTCTTAGCATCTCGACCAATCTCTGCTTGACATCACTCTGCAATGCAGCCCCTATCCTGACATTCCTGACAAGTTCTTCAGAACCCAGATTCACGATCTCAATCTCCTCTTCATGAGGCAGAATAACTTTCTCTTCTTGTTTCAACAAGCGGGCCAACTCTTCGGGAAGGTCTTCGTCTTCATCAATCTCTTCTTCGGCTTGATAGATCGGGCAATCAAAGTCGAAGTGAGCCGTAGAAGGTCCAGAGTCGATGTCATCTGCTATGTGGATCCTGCAATAACAAGGGTTAAGCTTAAAACAAAGATATGCAGGTTAGCACAGACCCCATTGCCATTTTATTGTTTTTCAAAACAAATATAAAATAGGAATAACAGAGATCACAATATTTGAATACAAAGAAAAACGCCTTTTGATTTATTGGTAAAATGCATGTACATAATCAAACGAGGCCCTGACAATAAAACCACTATGCCCCGGGTAGGACATAGGGTTGTATAATGATTGGAAAAAGTAAATCATTACTCTTCGCTTGTCATCTGGATGATATCCTTGACAGACCAGTTGTTAAGGCCCTCGCCTGGCTTGCTTGGCTGGATCCAAGAGTCTAGGTCACAGTCACTATCTCCGTTGTCTTCAGACACCGCGTTGATGCTTTCAAATATCACCCCGCCACTGGTAAACTGGATCGGCCCTTTACCTCGTGACGCACTGCTAGAAGAGGAGGCTTCAGCTCCAGGAGAGTATCCCAACCCAAACTTGTCTTGCTTGTTAGGTATCTCCAAAATTCTCCCCCAGCCTGGGGTAGATCCGGCTTGAACAACAGCCCGGGCTTCCTTGAAGGAAAAGAGAGTCATCTCTGGCTTTTCAGTGACCACAGGAGTTACGTCCTTGACTTTAACAGCTTCGAACGCTTGGCATAGGGTTTCGTGGATTTCCCCATCCATCTCAACATACTTGAAGTACGAAAAATGGCTCACCATTATGTCTTCCTCGCCGCATACAGTCACGATGCTACCTCCGACGACATACTTGAGCTTCTGGTGCAACGTGGAGGTCACGGCACCCGCCGAATGGATCCATGGCCGGCCCAAGAGACAGCTGTAGGCAGACATGATGTCCATAATGTAAAAGACCGCGTCGAATGTTTTCGGCCCGACTTGGATTGGCAACGTCACCTCCCCGAAAACATGGCGTTTGGTTCCATCGAACGCTTTCACCACCAGATCACTGGGTGTACAAATCACTCCGCGAGTATCTAACTTCATTAATGCCTTCTTCGGAAGGACATTGAGCGATGACCCTGTGTCTACCAACACATGAGACATAATTGTTCCCCTACACTCTATCGAGATGTGCAGGGCGCTATTGTGGTTCCTCCCCTTTGGCGTCAACTCTTGGTCAGTGAAACCTAACCCATTTCCAGCATTCACGTGGGCTACGACCTCTTCCAACTGGTTTACCGATATTTCCTGCGGTACATATGCGGCGTTCAACACCTTCAGCAGCGCGTTGCGGTGTGCTTCAGAATACAGCAACAAGTTCAGGATGGAAATTTTCGAGGGTGTCTGATGGAGATGATCCACAATCTTATAGTCACTCTTTTTAATCAACCTCATAAATTCCTCGGCGTCTTTAACAAGTAAGTCTTTGTCTACCCCATGAGGGATCTCTTCAACGACTTTACTCTTCCCTTTATCAGTTGCATCAGCTCTGTCTGCTTTGTCCGCCACGACCTCAGGTGGTGCAAACACTCTCCCGCTGCGAGTAATTCCGCTGACGCCTGCTAGGTTCTCCACAGACGACCCAAATGGTTCTAGTTCCAACTTCTGTCCGTTGCAGTAGACCTCTGCCCCATAGTGCCATGGGACAACATTAGTGCTTTCGAACGGTATTGGCCCAGCTTTGGTGATAGTAATCGTGGGCGGCCTGGGTGCAGAAATAGTTATCGTCTGGTGAGGGATGGTGATGGTGGCAACCTCATCACCTTGCTTCAGCATTACCTCTCCCGATCCACATTCGGCCCTCTGGGTAAACTGTAAAATCCCTTCAGTCATCAGACTTTGAATTCCTTCTACCAACTGTTCACATTCATCAGGACTTGTCGCACAACCCATACACAGCTCTCCGCAACCTGGAAAGAAACCTCTTTTCATCAGCTTAGCCTTAACAAAGCTAAGCGGTGTCTTCAGATCCCTGGCGTCAGTCAACAAATCCAAACTCTTGTCCTCAATAATGGTGTTTACTCCACCTCCCCTATGATTCAGCATAGGGTTCTTCGTGACATTTGGCACATTATCTGAGAAGTTAATGATCTTAGCGTCCACCATGTCCTGCACCTTATGCTTGAAGGCTTTGCAATTCTCTATCGTGTGGCCTTGTGCCCCTGAGTGAAACTCACAAGTTGCATTTGCGTCATAACCTGACGGAGGTGCCCCTGTCAAGGGAGCCAAGGTTCTCTTCTGGATCAACTGTAGCTGAAGCAAAGTCTGCAATAGTTGAGCGTAGGACATGGGCGGTGTCTCGAGGTGACGGCTCGACAGAGGTGCCCTATTCTGATACTTTCTGTACCCTTGTTGATTCGGTTGCTGCTGCTGTGGCTGTTGAACTGCCGGGATAGTTATACTGGCCACCTGTTGGTGAGGGCCTTTACCCTTCCTTAGAGCGTTGGTCACGACGCTCGTTTCTCCTTCCCGTCTTTTGCCACTATAAGGTTTCTTTCCGCCTCCTACAGCTGAGGATGAATCACCTTGAATTTTCCCCAGTTTGATCCCATTTTCAATGTGCTCCCCCGTGATAATGAGATCTGAGAAGGTTCCAGACATGCCGCTGACCAATTTCTCATAGTAAACCTCTGGGAGGGTGGCTACGAACATTTGCACAAGCTCACGTTCAACCATCGGCGGCTGAACCCTGGCTGCCAACTCACGCCACCATTGGGCGTATTCCTTGAACCCTTCGTTGTTCCTTTGCGACAGGTTCTGCAGCTGGACTCGGTTCGGGGCCAAGTCGCTATTGTATTGGTAGTGGTGCACAAATGCTTCAGCAAGGTCCTTCCACGTGCGCACACTGGTAGGTTCCAGACTCATGTAGCATTCGAGGGAGGGTCCGGACAGACTGTCTTGAAAGAAGTGCATCAGCAACTTCTCGTCCTCAGAATGAGCCGACATTTTCCGGTAATATGATCTCAGATGGACGCGAGGGCAAGTGGTGCCCTTATACGTTTCAAAGTCAGGTACCTTGAACTTGGGAGGCACCTTGAAATCAGCAATCAGTCCCAACTTGGACATATCAATGCCCAAGGTGTTCTGATTCTCGATATTTCTCATCTTATCCTCGAGTGCCTTGAACCTTAGTCGTGCTTCAGCAGTCAGCTCCCCTTCAGCACCTCTCTGTGAGAACACATCATCTTGGCGGTCTTCTAACCACGGCCCAAACAAATTCCCAACACCTGCATTGTCGTTGCCCAGTCCAACATTGACGTTAGCTTCAAGACTCCCATTACCGACGCCCGTCGTATTGCCATTGAGTCCCATGTTAGCTATCACATTGCCATTGGCACTGCCATTCCCCCCGGTCACGGGGACACCATTCTGAGGAGTTTCAACTGGTGGAGGGGTTGGAACAGTCCCACCATGGAGTACGCCATTACTATCGACCCTTGAAATCAGAGGCTGAACCAAGGTTCTGAGCTGATCCTGGCCATTGGCGACCGCTTGCATGAGCTCCATGAAGCGATCCATTCTTTCGCGGAGTTCTTGAACATCAGTTTGCACTTGCTCCATGATTCTGGTTTGATTTGCTCTGGTCGGATAGCGGTGGATAGGCCTCTGATCAATCCTGGAACAACCTGAAACAACCTGAAAACACAAAAGGGTTAGGAAAAAACGACAAAGTGCTCGTTATGCAAATGCTTCATGCAAATGCAAACGTGTGTCTGTGCGTTAGGGAGGTATCCCCCGATCCTAGTGCCTGAGTGCCAGTGCTGATAATAAGAAGTCCGAGTCCAGTCATGGAAATAACATCTCATATATAAAGAAAGCCCATCAAGGCAGTACACAACATCAGCGAGTACAAGATGAATCAATAGCGTGACCTCAGCCAACAAGCCTGGTGATGGTCAGCATACAACAGTGATCAAACAAAAGGAATACAAATAGTCAAGCAGGGCCACGGGCGCGAAACTCTTCTAACAACCCCTTCGTTTCTGGATGATCAGGCCGAGTGAGAAACCCTTCGACGAGTAGCTCTCTCTGCATAATGGTGTATTGAAGACCTTCGACCGAATCTTCCCATGCTCCTTCGCCGAAACAATCTTCTAGCTTCCGTTTCTTGGATTCAAGCGTCAGTTTGCGTTCCTTCAGGTTAGCAAGAGCTCTGTTGAGCTGGCCTTCAGCGGCATATCTGCGAACGGTTTCTTCATCAAACCTCTTCTCACTAGCCTTCACCTGGGCTTTCAGCTTGGAGATCTGTTGCATCAGCTTATCCTCCCGCTCTTTCTTGTTGGCTAGGGAGGCCTTCCAGTGCTGGTTAAACTTGGATATCCTCCGATACGCTTCATCCAAGTGCTGCTTCTTCGTGGCCAGTACATCGTTGACAACTTTGAAGTCTCGACCCATGCGTTCACGCTCGGCTATCTGCTTAGTCAAATCTGTCCCCAACTGGTTCACCAGCTCTGTTTGCCTCTTGAAGGAATGAACGGCTTCGTTTCTCTCGCTTCGGAGCTGAGTCAATTCTTTCTCCAGTTCTTCATTTGCCCTCTTCAATTCATCTCTCTTAGCTAACACCCGATTATGCTGCTGAATGGGCACAGTGGTAGGCTCGTCAATCACTGGAAGGCCTTCTGGCTTGGAAGGAGGAAACGGCATTCCTATAGCCTCTGCTCTGGCTCTGATCCACGTCACATACGGAGGGTAGGCTTGGCTATTGCTTTTCCCCAGCAATGGTTTTCCCCTCTTACTGATACCATTCCAAGCGCGCTGAAGCTTAGATAACATATTCCCTTCTAGAAGACCAGTGAGGTACAGAGATTCCTGCACCTCTTCATCCTTCGGCGGAGCTCTCAAAGCATACGCGAACTGTCGGACCAGCAAAGACGGATTATAGTTTATACAACCCTTCCTGCCTATCAAAGGCACGTTCGGAAACCCACTGCAGCTGAAGATAATCTCGGTACCCAACCTATCTCTGTCAAACCAGTCAATATCCTCCGCTGATAGACTCATCAAACGCTCGGACCACTCAACTGTGGCTGCAAATGAAGCAAAGGGACCCCCCTTGGGTAGATGACTATCAAGCCCTTTATAAAGCAGGGGCACACAACACGAGACATTCTTTCCCCTTCTATTCTCGTTTTTGTAGTGGATGGAATGGTAGACATCTCCTATCAAGGTAGGGATTGGATTCCCTAAAGCAAAGATGCGAAAGGCGTCGAAGTCTACAAAGTCGGGCATATTGGGGAACAGAATGATGCCATATATGCACAGGGCGAGGATGGCGTTGAACACGACCCAACATCCGTCTTTGGCGCACTGCTGAGCTTTTCCCACTAAGAACTGCAAGGAGAAACCAGGAACCTTGTTCCAACTAGACAATACCAACTCGGAGGCATCCAGATGAAGTGACGGAGCTAGACTAGTCAGATTAGGCTCAGCATCCATATGAACAAAAGGCATCTGCCTCTTGATAGGCACACCTAACAAATCAACATATTCCTCTAGTGTGGGTGCGAGAACAAAATCCTGGAAAGTAAAGCATCTCAATGGAGGATCGTAGAACTGCAGCAGAGTGTGCAACCCATTCAACTCAAACACAGAGGGTTTACGAACCAAATTGAGCAATTTGCCGTAAGATTTTCTGAACTCATCTCTCACAGAATCATCTGCTAAAGCAATCAAACCAGTCAGCTGAACCACATCAGGGGCAAGGAGCTTGTAAGCCACGGTTTTCCTCAGAGAACCCATAATAATACAATAGGAGGCAAGAAATCCTGAATCGGGGGGAAACGGTACCTGCAACACAAACACACGTTAATGAAATGCAAATGAGTATGCAAAGCAATGTAAAATGCAATCATGCAGCAGGAGATCAAGGCAACTATGCTGTGGAGATTCTGCATCAACAAAACCATAATCCTGCTCTATCAAGAACAACCACTATCTCTGATAAGAAGAAAACCCTGGTATCGGACCACAAACCTGCTCTATCAAGAACGCACACACATAGGACCATAAATCTGCTCTGTCAAGAACAAACATCTGATAATAAGGACCTCTGATACAGGACAAAAACTCTGCTCTGTCAAGAACACACATCTGATGATAAGGACCTCTGATACAGGACCAAAACTCTGCTCTGTCAAGAACAACCATACATCTGCTGATGAGATCCTCAGACCCCAATCATAAATCTGCTATGTCAAGAACACACATATATTTGAAGACAAGGTCCTCTGATACAGGACCAAAGCTCTGCTCTGTCAAGAACAATCATATATCTGATGATGAGAACCTCCGGTACCAACAAAACTGATTCACTATCAAGAAAACCAGGTGGTCTGAAGGTCAAAGTTTCCTGCAACAAACCCAACCCTGCTCACAGGTATGGACCTAAACTGACACAAGTTCGGCATCCTATGCGGTCATCAGCGTCACAGACATTCAAGAGGGGTGATACGATACCTAGAAGGTGTGGCATCACCAGCTCATGAAGCGGCCTCACTCGGCTGAATCCCAAATGATCGGTCCCCAGAGTCGACAATCCTCCAAACCAACAACCCCCTCAACCCAAAGGGTTGAAAAAGAAGTCAATCGGGAGAACCTTGTCTGAGCGTGGATTTCATGAGACACTAGTGCCTGCCAAGCAAGCACGCGCCCACTAATTTCCACAACTAATGCTAAGTTCACTCAAGACTGGGTCTGGCTTCTCACTCATCAGAATGCCCCTCCCACCACAGCATAGGTAATCATATCATACTGAAAAATAAAGTGCGGGAAATAAAATGCGATAAATAAACACAACCTAACAAGTAATCATACAAGCGCTAGGATTGACTCTCGCAGGGGATGTTGGATCCCCAAACTGACTCGCATACGAGACGTTGGATCCCAGGAAACTATCAAGCCCCCAGCAGAGTCGCCAGTTGTCGCTTCCGCGAAAATAAGGTGCCGGCAAAACAGAAGAGTCACCACCTTTCGTTATTTATCCCTCAGAACAGGAAAGGAAACGATCAGAAAAACCTGACGAAAAGGTATAAGACAAGGTCATCGCAACCGATGTCTGGTTTCGGGAGTCGGTTACGCAAGGGGAAGGTATTAGCACCCCTCACGTCCGTCGTACTCGACGGGATCCATGCTTGTTGTGTTTACTGGACGAGTTGGTTTATCTATCTACCCATCAAGGCTGGCTTAAACAGAAAAGAAAATGACTCGGCAAAGCGTCGCACTTTATGCCTACGTATTCTCATCAGAGAATGAGAAATCAGAGTCAACGTAGTTCGACCTACTACGGGTTACGGGGAAGGTGGCTCGCCAATACATCAGTATTGTGCCTACGTACTCTCAACAGGTATGAGAGATCAGAGCTTACGTAGTTCGGGATACTACAGATTACGGGAATTCAGATTCATCTGTTTTATCGAGTAGGGTTAAATAGCAGTTCCAGCAGTTATGGACAAAGCCTGTTTGCGTTGGCGCTGAAGTTTAACGACACTCTTTTCTTCAGAAAAGCTTCCTTTGAATTATGGGCCCACGAGGCAAAAGGGTTTGAAGTTTGTTTTCTGTCTTTTACGAAAGAACTGTTTTTTATTGTGTTTGCAATTTCAATCGCACTAAAGACTATGACCTGAGAGTGAATGCGTCGCATGTCACCCAAAGGGTGCCATACTAAACATCCAGACTGTTGAAAAGAAGCTCTTCAACAATCCTTTCTCAGATAGCTTAAGGCTCGTAACGTACGAAAGAAATCATTCATGATTACTGTATCTTAAGCTGTTTGAGATGAGAAGACAGAGGCTCAACTACGGGGAGACTATCAAGTACTACTGTTGTCATGCCAAGGATTCATCCTATAGTTGAAGTTTGAAACAGGGAACTCCTAGAAGTTATCATGCATAGGTTTCAACCTAAAGTTCTATCACCACTTCCTTATCAAAGGAAGTGAGATTCCTAGGGGATCATGTCAATGATAAACAGAAATAGATAAAGCATCAGCTTAAACAGTAAACAGTAATACGGTAAAATGCATGCAATGCAAGTGAGGGAGGAAATGTGTGTGGGGCAACAGCCTCCACAAGCTCATCTCGACCTCAAGACAGATATGAATAACTGCAATCATACAGAAGGAATGAAATGCTATCAAGCAAATACAAACCACATAGGCAAGGGAGCTGGGCTCTACCGAATACCCGCAAGCAAAGCCATACAGTAAAAATACAAGCAGAGGGAGCAACTCAACCTCTAGTGCAATCATGCTCCTAGTTTAAAATCAGTCTAGATATGAACTTATTCTAATGCATCAAGCAAGTCAAACAAGTCACATCAGCACAGAGAAGAAAACAGACAAGAAAGAAAGCAGATCAACCCCTCCTTCAACTCCAAGCTTCAGCTCTTCTGACAGCAACCCAGTCTTCAAACTTCAATCACCCTTCATGCCAAGTATCAACTTGCTTCTCCAGGTTTCAACCCATCAACATAAGTTTCAACTTATCCTCCTTCTTCAAGCTTCATCTCCTTAGTCAATTCCACCCTCAGGCTTTGCTTCTAACTACAAGTATCAACTTGATTCCTTCAGGCTCTCCAAGCATCAGTGTAAGTGTCAACTTATCCTTTATTCCTCAAGCCTCAACTCTACACTCAATCTCAATTGAATCATCTTCATAAGTATCAACTTAGTCTTCAAGCTTCAGCTCTCTTTGCTTTACCAGTCTCAACTTGGCCATCTTCTCCTACAAGCTTCAGCTTCTCAGAGTAGTCTTCAATCACTTAGAAGTGTCAACTTCATCCTTCAATTCTTCAAGCCTCAGCTCTTCACTCAATCTTCATTGAATCTTCAAGTATCAACTTGGTCTTCTTGCTCTTCAAGCTTCAGCTGCAATGACAATGCTCAAGGAATCATCCTCTTCCACACTCTTCAGTGAAGTCCTCATCTTCAAACTCAAGTCCAACATCTTTCAAGATACTCAAACTAGAAGACAATTGATTCAACAGGATGAGTGGAAATGATAAGCAGCTTACTGACAACCAAAGGAAGCCTGTAAGGGTTAATCATTATGAGAGACTGGTTCCCTCAAAGTTCTACTTCCCAGATAAAGCCACTCATCCTTCCAAAGGAGGGATGTGAATATCTGAGAAGGACTTTTAGTCATTGGGAGGAATGGAAGCACAAGATGCTTTCCATATTTGTGAAAGAAATCATTCTAACTATAAGGCTCTCCCTATGTTTCCTATCTCTTAAATCTTCATCAGACACCTTCAGGCACAAGCAATTCCTAGCTCCAAGCAACTTCAAGCATCCTCACCTTGTCTTCAACTTGTCTTCAATCTCAACCAAAGGCAAATAACACAAAAACCCTAATCTAAGGGGACTAAAGAAGTTAACCTAGTTGAATTAGTAAATTAGGATCACCTAAAACCTAGTACTAAAGTTAGTCCTAACTAAAATACTAAACTCAATTGTAAAATCCTACAAAAATAACTAGAGGAACCTAGGTCAATCATGACTCTACCACATTAATTTCAGAGATCAAATCATCAAATTATACCTAGAAATAAATTCTACATTATGAGGTACTAAACCTAAACCCTAAAAGGAAGCACCTACATATCAATCTAGAAGGCACACCTATTTTCATCATAAAAATGTGATAAAAATGCTATGGGAGCATACATGTCTAACCTAATCACACACAAAAAATTAGGATCAAAATCATCACCACATGATCACACAAAATTCCCCAAAATTATGTATCAAACATAACCATTTTAATATCAATTAAAATGCAAAATTCCCATTAAATCAGGAAATATATGAAATGAAAATATTTTTTCTCTAAAAAATACTAGACTCAATCATGAGTAAAATGCAAAAAGAATGGGATTAATTGGATTAATTTTCAATTTTATATGATTTTTCCAAGAACCATGGATAAAATGAAAAAATAACGAAAATCAAATTAAAATAGACAAGCACACGGTGCAGATAGCAATGATACACAGTTCATAAAATGGATTGGGCCTTCAGGGGGTGGGGATAACAATCTTTCCACTAAGCCCAGAACCACTGATTAAATGAAACGGTGCGTTTCATTAATTCAGGCCCTTCACAAACTGAGATTAAAACGTGGGCGTTGGATGAGGGTCATAGTCCAAGTCAAACCAAGATCTGATGGTCCCAGAGTCATCTCCTACCTTTCAAACCTCTACAACTTCGCACCCAGCTCCGGCCACCACCGGTGGTGCTCCGGTCATCTTCCTCAACCCTAATTCTCTCTAGGATCCTCCATTGCAAATGGTCAATACATGAAACTTATCCCAAATTCCCTCACGAACTCATTCATGCCCTTAATTCAACCTAAATCCTCAAGATTCACCATATCCAATTCTCAGCCGAAAATGGTAATACCCTAAATTGGTCACTAATTCTCAAATTAATGGTCTGAAATCAATCCTACACCGTTCTACAATGCAACTAACACCTTAATTCATCTTGATTCTACCTAATTCATGCTAGAGGAAGAAAGTTACCAACCTGAAAATCTTGGATGAACAGATGCACTAAACCTCCAATTCAAGCTCTCCAATCTTTCAGACACGATCAATGAACCCTCTCCTTACTTCTGTATGCAAAAGAACCGGTTGAAAGCTCCTAAATCTTGAAATCCGATGGTGAGTTGTAGGTGGAAAAATTCAATTGCTCCTACATGATTCAACCACGAATTCTCTTGGATTATGATCTGGAATCACTCCTTAGCATCCATGGAAGAAGTTTCAATCAAGAAAATGGATGGAAAGTGAAGAATTTGGTGAAACAGAATTCAATTGCAAGCTATGGAATCTCAATCTCAATCTATGCTCTCCCCTTCAATCACCACCAACCTTTCATCTGAACATCTTCTACTCAATATATAGATGATGTATGAATGATCTAGAACCCTCTAGATCCTTCTAATGAGAGTTTCAACTTCTCATGCCATGAGATTTTCAACCATATGTCATGCTATGCATAATGCTGCAAACAGCTTGAAGCCAATCTCATTTACTTCCAATTTCTCCCCTAGTGACATTTTGAAAGTGTTTAGCTTGCAAAGGGCCTTGCTCATGCCTTGATTCTATGTTTTGCACATGTTACTTAATATGCAAGTAATCACTTTTCAAAGCAAGTCCATAAATTAGACCTCAACTCAAAAATGTGGCTAAACCAATGTTCTTAAAATGTTTTCTAGAGTCAAAATGATATATTACATGCCATGGTTTGGATGTGTAGGTCAAAAATATCAATTTCCAACTTTGATCCATTTAACTTATACCCTTATTTTAGGTCATTTTTGCAACTTTGAGCTACAAGCATTTTCATCATCTCATGACCTCCCTACTAGCCTTAAAACATCATTTTGAACAAGTTTTATGTTGAACATTTTCCCATTTGAAGCTTGGAAATAGGAGTTATGGCCTTGTGGTTGAAATGACCTGTAATCTTCAAATGACTAAAATGCCCTTGACTTGTCAAAGCCATAACTTGAGTTCTACAAATACTATCAAGGACTTCTAGTACTCTCTAGAAAGCTAAGAGGATAAGGAACAACATTCATGTTGACCAAAAGTCCATAGGAATCATACTTCTAGGGAAAAAGTTTGATGCAAGTTGGGTAACTTTCAAGCCCCCAGATTCACATACCTCAGATGACCTGTAACTTGTCAAAGTCATAACTTGAGTTCTACAAATCCCATCAAGGACTTCTAGTACTCAAATTAAATCTAAGCTCATGCTTTACAACATTCATGTTGGGGGCAAGATGAGATGACAATCACATCTTGGGCTAAACTACCTTGGAGATAGGGGTCAAACTAGGGGATTTTACACTGTCAAGCCTCAGAAACCCTAGCTTGAAACTTCTCAAACTCTTCAATCATGATGAGTTGACCTTGGAATCATCCTTATAGCATCTCAATGCATAAATCCATGATCACATGGCTCTTGGATTAGGTCTCAACCTTGTCCAAATCATCAGTTGACTTAGGGTTGACCCAGTCAAACCCTAGCTGCACCACTCATGGCTGAGCCTTCTTATTCTTGCATAATGACCTGTCTAGGCCTCAAAGTGACCTTCAACACTTCTCATGAGCTCTCTCAAGACCTCAAGTCTAACTTCATGGCTTCAGAATCATCTGATGATCTCCCTCAACTCTCAAGTTAGGAGACACACCCTCTTGGGTTTCAACCACTCTCTTTGAGGATCTTCTAACTTCTCTGACAAAGATATCAACCCTTGAACACTTGAATAACCTTCTTAGCTAGCTTCACATTCTTGTGTAGCCCTTGATTGGTAGTCATACCTCTTGATCTCCTGCACACATGTCAATGAAATGCAAATGATAATGCTGATGTGAATGAAATGAGACACAAGCTAGGTAAAGAAATGTTGGTCAAATTTTGGGGTGCAACACCAGTCATGCTACTGTAGCTTGGTATCAAGGTCCTCGCATCAAGTTCACCTTGCTTGTTCTGGCGCAATCACATTAAGCCCGTTGTCCATACACTTTCATGGCAAGTCAACCTGTTAGTGAATATGATCTCATTTCTGTTTTGATCTTTTTCATTGCTCATAAGCTTATACCATTGATTTTTCAATGAGTTTTTGTACCGTTGGGCTAGATGCTCGGGTGAGGAGCACCTAACTTAGAGGGAACATGTCTCTATACTTGGGCTATATGGCTTTCTTTTCATGATTTTTCATCTTTTTGGAGATCATACACTTATTTGCATTGGTCGCTCGCTTAGAAGTGTTTTAGGATGGTGCTGACTGCTAGTATAAACTACTTGGGGCTGAGTTTGCGTAGAAACTTGAAACTTTGGTACACGTAGGTAGTGAAACCGACTCGCATAAACCGGAGGTCTAAGGTGTCAGGACGGTACTGGTTTTGTTAGAATTTTCGTCTCGGAGTTTCAAAACTTGGTTTGAGCTTGGGCGCATTCTCGTGATGCTTTTGCTTTGGAGGAACGAACGAAAAAGTTTTTGTTTATGTCGAATTAAGTGGGGATGTTTGCGTTACGAAAAAAAGATATATAAAAGAGCTTTTATTTGCTAATACGTGAAAATGTTCGAATTGAAATTACGGAATTAAAAGTACGAGGGAATGGGAAATAAACGCTCCGCTCCCACACTATCTCAATCAGTGTCCCCACTGATTTGAAAGAATGCGAGAGGGAAATACAAGGTAAATGAATATACAAAGAACTGAAAATATAGTAAACAAATAAGGAAAACAATAACTAATCACGGCCTCTGCCTCGGTCACGTCCTCTGGCTCTGACCTGGTCGCGACGGGCCTCAAAGTCCAGTGTTCCGGTGTGATAGACATAGTTGCGGAGTCCTTCGAACTGCAAGGTAAGATTCGCCAAGTTCTCAGTGATGGTGTCCTGGCCGGTTTGGAGTTGTTGCATTTGGGTCCGATGCCAAGCTTCGAACTGCTCTGCTCGCTGATTCTGCTGCTGCATCATAGCAAGTATCTGGGCCTGCTGGTCGAGGGATCGGTGGAGGTCTTCTTCAGAGTAGTCGGGCTCTGGACGATGGCGGCGGAGGCGGTAGGATGTGCCTTCAGAATGAAGTGGCTGCGATGCCTCTGGTTGCTCAGGTCTGTCCAACTCATCTTGGATTTCGTCACCAGAACCTTGGGTGTGAGTCTGAGTTGGAGCAGCGGCAGCAGCAGGGGCATTGAGGTCAAATAGCCAGTTGGCATGATCCTGTGGGTGCATCCGGGTGCGTGATGGCAGGATGATACTTCTGACGGTTTTGCCACGCACGACCGGATGGTACTTGCCATAGGCCCTGGAACGGATGAGGTGAGAAGCTCTGCAGTGATCGGTGTCGAGGAATACCGAGGGAATGGCATGGAGATGTTGGAGGCGGTCACCGAGGTTCAGCCCGAGTGCAATGGAAGTAACAATCCCGCCAAAGTAAAATGGCTTAGAGCCACGGTTACAGTTGGCCTGAATGTAGGCCAGGAGGAACGAAGCGGCGTTGATGGGCTCGGAGTTGAACACACAGCGGAGAAAGAAGAGCTCTTTCGAGTTTACCTTATGGTTGATATCCCGTGCGAAGATGGTGTTGCTCAGTGCTCGGTAGAAATACCGGATGGTCGGGTTGTGGATGTGCGTTGCATGCAGAGAATCCCAGCCATCGGCATTGATTCCGGTTAACTGGTACCAGAGCGCAAAGGCTTCATGCTGAAACTGTTCAGTGAGGCGTCGGTGAGCATTGTCGCCGCGAGGGAATTGTAAGATGTCGGCAATCTGGTTCTGGTTCAGTTGATAGTTCGTGCCGAACATACGGAAGCATGCGGCACCGGAGTGTTGGCTGAGGTCGCCGCTGGAAGTGAAGTAGGTGAACGAACTAAGAAACTCGAGGGTGAGTTGTTCGTATATCGGCTGCGGATTTGTGCAGAGGTGCCAGATGCCGGCTCTTTGGAGCATCCAAGTGACGCCGTCAAGGAGGCTGAGCTCCGTGAGGGATGGGATATGCGGATAGTGGGTCGGCTGTAGAGACCGTTGATGGAAGGCGATATAGTTGGCCCGCTGTTTCTCTCCGGAGTCGCCGTCGCTGAACACGATACTGCTGAGGTCTGGGGTTTCGTTGTTTCTCGCCATTGTTGGAGGAATGCTGAGGAAATGTGGATTGAGTTGGTTCTGTGGAGTGAAAAATGTTACAAAAGTGGATTAGGAAGTTGAAATGGGAGTTGGAATATATGGAGCAAGGTGGGAAAACGAAAATTGGAAGTGGGGTTTGAGTTTGTGATGATTGGAAGTTGAAAGGATGAGAGTGGAAGAGAAAACGCAACCCCTGTTATAGCAGATAACCGTTTTGGGCTCGTGACGATCGTCACGTATCTGTGACGGTTGTCACCCGTGTGACGGGCGTCAGGCTTCTGTGACGGTCGTCACACCAGCAAAATCTGCATAACGCAGAATTTTGCTATGGGGGTGTTCTTGCAATGGTTTTAAGGTGTATAATTGATATGACAATGTATTATATCGGCCAAGAAACATAGGATAACGTAAAAACATAATCAATGAATAAAGAATACAATTGAAATAGCATGTAATTAAAATGATTGTTTGTAATGTAATACATAAGGGAAATTAAACAATGCAAAAATCAAAATAATTGAAAACGGACGGAAAGCAGAAAACTAAACTAAACTAAACTAAAACTAATATCTCAGTCTTTTCGTGCCTTCAATTCATCAAACTTCCGGGCGTAGTAGTCGAGCTGGTCACAGACTAAGTCTATGAAGACTACGAGTTCGCTGTGTATGCTTGTGATGTCTTCTTTTACGGTGGTCAGCGTTGTGTCAACGTTGTCTAATCGGTGCAGAACAGTATCCATTTTGTCAGTGGTTTCCTCAGGAATGGGCTCAGGATAAGTGTTGTAATGCGGAGGGGTCGTAGGGTCCGGGTCCCATAGTTCTTAATATGCGCCTGTTAAAGCAAAACTGGATATTCATGGGTCGGATGATGCCAAAACTAGTGCTTGCATTTAGGTGGAATCTAAGGACAAGCTCGTGGGCAATCATTGTCACGAGGCCTCCTATTAGAATAGGTGATTGTGGGTCCTGAGTGAGGCGTCAGAAGGATCTCATCATAAAAGGTACTGCATTCACTGTACGGCCCTGAGAAGCACAGAACATGATAAATAGCTCTTCTTTAGATATTGTAGTAATATTTTCTTCTTTTCCGAAAAGGGTGTGAGCTAGGATCTTATGAAAGTATCTAAAAGCTGGGTTATGAATCTCATCATTATACATTCTGTCTGGTTCAGGGTGATAGTCGCCTATGATTCTACCCCAGAACTGGTTGAGTTCAAAATCAAGATCGTCATCTTCGGCACTGATGAACACATGTGGTCCGCTAGGAAATCCGAGGAGGTTAGCTAATGACATCCAGCTATGGGTTTGGTCCATTCCAAACATCCTAAAGGTGATCAGCTCTGTGTTGGATCCAAAACCATAGTTGGGTAAGTACCTGAAGGAACTAAGGAATTCGTAGGTGAGGTCCTTATAGGTAGCAAAACGGGTTTTCAAAGAAGTGTTCTCCCAGCCTAATTGATTAAACAGGTATTGGATGCTATCAGTAATTCCTAGTTTCTCCATGGTAGACTTATTATAATACAGTGTTAAGGCTATGTCTCTCTCAGTTAATGCTTCAAATCTTGCCTTTTGAGCTAATCCTCGAAAATGAACCTTTGTGAAGTCGTACGCGGCCATACTCGCAGGTAAGTCGGAGAAAAAACAGGAGGAAGGTTTGAAGGCTTTTAAAATCCTGAAAAGTTTAAAACAGAAATTTGAAGTCAGGATTTTTTAAAAACAAAAGGCGGTAAAAACAAAGATAAAAGAGAATAATAATAAAATAAAAAAAATTAAAATAAAAGAAAGTAAAAATAGTAGCAATTTTAAGTTTAGAATTTTTGTTAAAGTTTCAAAGTAGAATTTTAAATAAAAAAATGAGAATGAAATACAGTAACGAGGGAAATACGGGAAAATTGGGTTGCCTCCCAGTAAGCGTTGTTTTTAACGTCTAAAGTCTGACGATAGCTTGGTGACAAGATATTCGGGTGTTTGAGCTGGAAGCTCAAGCAATGCTATACTACAGACTTGAGGGCTATTTTCGTTCTTATTATAATGTTTTAGACGTTGCCCGTTTACGATAAACGGTGCATTCGTCTTATCGGTAATTTCAACAGCTCCACTCTGAAGTACTTTAGTCACTTCAAAAGGTCCAGACCACCTAGATTTTAGTTTACCTGGGAAGAGTTTTAATCTTGAATTAAATAGCAGTACGATGTCTCCCACACTGAATTGTTTCTTGACTGACCGTTTATCATGCCACTTTTTAGTTCGTTCTTTGTAGATACGGGCATTTTCGTAAGCGTCCAATTGAAGTTCTTCTAATTCGTGTAAGTTCAAGATTCGTTTCTCTCCTGCCTCAGTGTAGTTGAAATTGAGTGTCTTAATGGCCCAGAAGGCCTTATGCTCTAATTCTACATGGAGATGACAAAATTTACCGTAAACTAATTTGTAGGGTGTAGTACCTATTGGTGTCTTAAATGCGGTCCTATAAGCCCATAAAGCTTCATTTAGCTTTGATGACCAATCTTTCCTTGAGGTAGCGATAATCTTTTCCAATATCTGTTTTATTTCCCTGTTCGAGACCTCTACTTGTCCGCTAGTTTGCGGATGATAGGGTGTAGCTACTCGGTGTCGGACTCCACATGTAGAAAGAAGTTTATCAAAGATTCGCGATATGAAGTGTGATCCGCCGTCACTAATGACGAGTCTGGGTACACCGAATCTAGGAAAGATTGTGTTTTTGAAGAGTTTGATTACTACTCGTGCGTCATTTGTTGGAGCAACAATGGCTTCTATCCATTTAGACACATAGTCTACAGCGACGAGTATGTAGTTATTACCAAAAGAAGGCGGGAATGGTCCCATGAAATCTATTCCCCATACGTCAAAGATTTCTACCTCTAAGATTCCTTTCTGAGGCATTTCATCGCGTCGTGAGATGTTGCCAGTTTGTTGGCATCGATCACATTTTAGCACAACGATGTGAACGTATTTCCAGAGGTTAGGCCAGAATAAGCCGGCTTGGAGAATCTTAGCGCACGTCTTGGATGTACTAGCATGACCACCATATGGTGCTGAATGGCATTGGGAAATGATATTTTCTATTTCTTCCTCTGGGACACAGCGACGGTATATGTTGTCTTCCCCTCTCTTGAAGAGTAGAGGTTCGTCCCAATAATAGTGTTTCAGATCGTGGAAGAATTTCTTCTTTTGCTGATAAGTGAGATCCGGTGGAAGCACGCCTGCAGCTAGGTAATTAACGATGTCAGCATACCAAGGTAATGTGACTTGGGCATAGACGGCTTCTACGGCTTTTTCGAGTTCTAGATCTTCCGAGATTAAGTTAGGCATGTCACTTTCTAATTTGGCTATCAGATGTTCGTACGGGAAATCGTCATTTATCGGTACTGGTTCATGTTTGATGCCTTCTATTCGGGATAAGTGATCTGCAACAACATTCTCGGTTCCTTTCTTATCTTTGATTTCTAAGTCAAACTCTTGTAATAACAGGATCCATCTCAATAATCTTGGTTTGGCATCCTTTTTGCTTATTAGGTACCTAATGGCAGCGTGGTCTATGTATATGATAATTTTTGCTCCTACTAAGTAAAAACGGAATTTGTCAAGCGCAAATATAACTGCTAGAAGTTCCTTTTCTGTTGTAGCGTAGTTCATTTGGGTAGGATCTAAAGTTCTATTGGCATAGTAAATGGCATGGAGTTTCTTGTCCTTCCTTTGTCCTAGAACTGCGCCTACGGCATAATCACTCGCATCGCACATGATTTCGAACGGTAGTCGCCAATCGGGTGGTTGCATAATCGGTGCGGTGATAAGGGCTGATTTTAATGTTTCGAATGCTTTTAGACAGTCGTCGTCAAAGACGAACTCAACATCTTTCATCAACAGGCCGGTCAAAGGTTTTGTGATTTTTGAAAAATCTTTTATAAATCTTCGGTAGAAACCGGCATGTCCTAGAAAACTCCGTATTTCTCGTACGGATTTTGGAGGTTGGAGATCTTTTATAATCTCTATTTTAGCTTTGTCGACCTCAATTCCTTTATTTGATATGACATGTCCTAGAACTATTCCTTGTCGGACCATAAAATGGCATTTTTCCCAATTTAGGACGAGGTTCACTTTTACACAACGTTCTAATACCATTTCTAAGTTTTGTAGGCATCCTTCGAAACTTTGTCCACATACCGAGAAATCGTCCATAAATACTTCCATGACGTCGTCTATGAAATCTGCGAAGATTGCCATCATGCATCTTTGGAAGGTTGCTGGAGCATTACAAAGTCCGAACGACATTCGGCGGTAAGCAAAAGTACCATAAGGACATGTGAATGTAGTTTTTTCTTGGTCATCAGGATGAATGGGTATTTGGAAAAATCCTGAATAGCCATCTAGATAGCAGAAATACGAATGTTTGGCTAATCTTTCTAACATTTGGTCTATGAAGGGTAAGGGAAAGTGATCTTTTCGTGTGGCTTTGTTAAGCTTTCTATAATCAATGCACATCCTGCTTCCAGTCACGACTCTTTTTGTTATTGATTCGCCTTTTCCGTTCTTAACTACTGTGACTCCTCCTTTCTTAGGTACGACATGAACTGGGCTAACCCATTCACTATCGGAGATTGGATAGATGATTCCTGCATCTAGCAATTTCTTTACTTCATCTCTGACTACAGTGCTTAGGATGGGGTTCAGTCTCCTCTGATGCTCTCTAGAGGTTTTACAGTCTTCCTCTATTGTAATTCGATGCATACAGATTGAAGGGCTTATACCTTTTAAATCGCTTATGTTATAGCCTAACGCGGTGGGGTACTTCTTTAGGACTTCTAATAGCTTTTCGGTTTCTAATTGTCCTAAGTCGGCGTTGACTATCACTGGTCTTTTTAGTTCATCATCTAGGAATTCATATCTAAGGTTTTTGGGTAGTGTTTTAAGTTCTAAAGATGGGTTCTTCGGACCTGGCATATGGTTTGGGGTCAGTGCTAAGCTTTCGCTTAGGCTGTCGTCTTTATACGGTTTACGCCAATCATCGTCTTCAGAAATATCAGGTATTTGAATCTTTATTATTTCTGAATACGTGGTCTCTTCATTTTCAAGTTCTCTTATGCATTCGTCAATTACATCTACTAAATAGTAGGTATCGTCTATGGCTGGTGCTTGTAAGAACTTGGTTAGAATGAACTCTATCTTTTCTTCTCCTACTTCGAATGTTAGCCTTCCTTTCTTCACGTCTATAATAGCTCCGGCTGTAGCTAGGAACGGTCTTCCTAGGATAATTGGGGTAACAGAGTCCTCTTTGATGTCCATGATTATGAAGTCGGTTGGGATGTAGAATTGTCCTATGCGTACTGGAACGTTTTCCAGTATTCCGACGGGGTATTTTACTGATCGGTCAGCTAATTGTACGGACATTTTGGTTGGTCTTAGGTCTCCCATATTCAGCTTTTTGCATATAGATAAAGGCATAACACTGATACTAGCTCCTAAATCGCATAGAGCTTTGTCTATTACGAAATTTCCTATGATGCAGGGTATGGAAAAACTACCTGGGTCTTTTAATTTAGGAGGCATGCGGTTTTGAATAATAGCGCTACACTCTGCAGTAAGTGTAACTGTTTCGTTATCCTCGATCTTTCTCTTATTTGACAGGATTTCTTTGAGAAATTTAGCGTATGACGGCATTTGAGTTATTGCTTCTGTAAAAGGAATAGTGATATTCAACTGTTTAAGGAGCTCTACAAATTTCTTAAACTGTCCTGAAGTTTTGGAGTTTATTAATCTTTGAGGATAAGGGATAGGTGGTTTATATGGCGCTGGAGGTACTTGAGTTTTTTCACTTGCTGTATCTTCCTTCTCGTTGTCTTCCTTCTTCTCTAACTCGGATTCCTTTTCTGCTTGTTCAGTTGGTTTTTGTCGCATGGCTGAGTTTTCGGTCCTCGGATCGATCGGTTCGTCCAATTCTTTTCCACTTCTTAATATGACAACATTTTCTTGACCTTTTGGATTCTGTTCGGGTTGTCCAGGAAATGTGCCAGCGGGTGCGGCAGCAGAGGCTTGTTGTTGAGCCACTTGTGATATCTGTGTTTCTAACATTTTGTTGTGGGTGGCTAAAGCGTCTACTTTTCCGGTCAGCTGTTTAATTTGCTCGCTAGTGTGTATGTTTTGATTCAAGAATTCTTTGTTTGTTTGAGCTTGAGTAGCTATGAATTTTTCCATCATCAACTCGAGGTTTGATTTCCTAGGTGCAGTCTGAGCAGCGGCTGGTTTCTGATATCCTGGCAGAGCAGTAGGCATTTGCAATGCATTATCGCTTTTGTAAGAAAAGTTTGGATGATTTTGCCAACCTGGGTTATAGGTATTTGCGTAAGGATTTCCTTGAGCATAATTTACTTGGTCTGGTGGGATTCCGGCCAGCAATGGGCATTCGGGCGCATTATGAGTGGTGATTCCGCATAACTCGCAGTTTGGAGTTACGGCAGCAACGGTTGCAGTGGGGTTAACGGTCAGACTGTCAATCTTATGTGCTAGAGCATCTACTTTAGCGTTGAACTTTTCAAGGTTGCTGATCTCGTACATCCCACCTTTTGCTGCGGGTTTCTCTGTTGGAGTGCGTTCACCTCCCCATTGGCAGTGGTTCTGAGACATGTTTTCGATTAGTTGATAGGCTTCGTCGTATGGCTTATCCATAAGTGCACCGCCCACGACAGCGTCTACCGTTAATCTGGTATTGTATAAAAGCCCATTATAGAAAGTATGGATTGTCACCCAGTCTTCTAGACCGTGGTGAGGACATGTTCTCATCATATCTTTGAATCGTTCCCATGCTTCGTAAAGAGATTCAATATCTTTTTGTCGAAATCCGTTGATTTGAGCTCTAAGCATAGCAGTTTTGCTTGGCGGAAAATATCTCGCTAAGAAAATGTTCTTCAACTGTTCCCACGTCGTAATGGAGTTGGATGGTAAGGATTGTAACCATGTCCACGCTCTGTCTCTAAGAGAGAAAGGGAAAAGACGAAGTCTTATTGCGTCTGAAGTTACTCCATTTGCTTTCACTGTGTCTGCGTATTGTACAAACTTCGTTAAATGTTCGTTTGGATCCTCAGTTGCATTTCCTAAGAATTGGTTTTGTTGTACAACTGACAGCAATGAGGGTTTCAGCTCAAAATCATTTTGAGTAATAGCTGGGGCAGCAATGCTACTTCTAGGCTCCATCTGAGAGGGTGTAGTGTATGCCTTCAGCAGTTTGTTTTGAGGTCCTTCGGCCATCTTTGATTCTTCTTCGGATTTGGGAATGGGAGTGAGAGGATCGGGAATGTTATGTTTTAGTTGGTACTCAATGATGCGACTTCTTAAATGTAAGAAGCGCTCTAGTTCTGCGACTGACGGTTTTAAAATATCGCCTTGTGGGCGATTACTTGGCATACAATCGACAGAACCAGTAAAGGGAAAATAAAATTGTTAACCTAGTCTATACGGCGTAACAGAAGGTTACACTATTGACTAAACGAGTCCCCGACAACGGCACCAAAAACTTGATCGCGACTTTCTATGTCTAATACAACTTAACTGCAAGTACACAGTCTATCGCGTAGTAATAAAAGATATCGATCCCACAGGGACTCGTAATCAAACTTGTGTTCTCGGGAGTTACTATGTTTAGCTAGGTAGATAATGTTTAAGGAAATAATTTCTGTCACTAAAGGGAACTAAAAACGTTACTTGAATTATAATTACGTGAATCGATATGCAGTAATTATGTTCTTCGGGGATTTGACAAGTTACCGGTATATGAAATATTTTCAGAATTTATTTAAGCAGAAAATAGTGATCTGAAGACTTTCGTCTCACGATGGTTGTTGACGCTAGTCATAATTCTAAGGGCCGGATGTACGCTTTCGCTGTCCCATTCGGGGTTAAAACTACTTTTTGGAAATCTCTAAGTTCTAATTCATTTTAAAGTGCTTTCGCTGTTATTAAAACAAATGCCTAGTGTTTACTATCTGGTCTTACCGCAGCTGTCGCTTGTTGGTTCGTACCTTAATTAATTTCCCACTGTCGTGGCAAAACTACTTTTAAATAAGTTCTCGCTTTCGCGACGAACGTTTATTCAGTAAATAAGTTTAAACACTCAGACCATAAACAACTTTTGAAAAGGAAAGTTTTCAACCGGTTATTATCAAATCCCGTCTGAATTATTATTACATATCGATTACTCTGATTTAGCTAGACATGGATTTGGAAAAGGTAAAACATAAATAAAAACAGTGATTAATAACATGCATCATAATGAAAACTAAAATTACGATTAAAATTTAAAACCTATAAATATTCCAATTGGCCATTGGGCAAATCCTCCACAAATGTTGGCAGGATTCTGGTCTTTGTGCCAATTGATCGTACAAGGGAAATGGGAATTACAAAATATCAAAGAATGCAGAGAAAGAAAAAGAGAAACAAATAAGAATAGAATAATGGAAAGGTTGCTCTGAAGATAAATTGGCAGCACTTCGTTGTCTGAATGCGGCTCCCTTTCACAGCTCCCCTCCTTCCCCTTTTTTAGAAGTAGAATTCTAACGGTTGTAATTTGAGGAAGGTGGACTTGGAGGCAGAAATATCAGGGAGTAGTGGTCCATTATTTGGGACTTGGAACTGCATTTTGCACGTGCATTTGAAGTTGTGCGTTTTTGCCTGCATGACGGTCGTCATGGTGTGTGACGGTCGTCACCCGTGTGACGGTCGTCATGCTGGTGTGACGGTCGTCACAGCAGCAAAATGTGCATTTTGCGTTTTTCATGTTGTTTTCATCTGGTTTTCGTCCATATTTCATCTGTAATTTCTTCTTTTCTTCATATTGCTTTGTTTAGACATGATCATCAAATACCTGTAAAATATCAGACAAATAACGTGGAAAGAACCCGAAATCAGATTGAAAACAGTCAAACATCAGTTGAATTATGCATCAATATATATATATACGATTTCGTGTTATCACTTCTCATTCTTGGTTTCCCATTCACCTTTCACCTAATAGATAACCAGAGTTGAATCTCCACTTACTTCAAGAAGTTTGATTCGGAGTTCAATAGCTGCTTCAAGGCCAAGAATGCACGCTTCATATTCGGCGATATTGTTTGTACATTCAAAGTCTAACCTTGCTGTAAATGGGGTATAGCCACCTTTTGGATTCATCAACACGGCGCCTATGCCATGCCCACTGTAATTAGAGGAACCATCAAACATCATTTTCCACCAGAGGCCTGGTTCAGGACCTTCCTCGGGCCTTGGCTCTTCGAAATCTTTTACCCACATAATGTCTTCGTCAGGAAAGTAGAACTTGAGAGGCTCATAATCTTCGATTGGTTGGTGTTGCGGTGGAAATAGGATCACAAACTATTAATGAGTTTGAATCGCAATTCAATTCACAACCGCTCTTTGATTTATCCGAAGGAAAAGGTCAAAAGAGGGAAAACCTATTTTGCATCGTAAACACAATGCGGGGAAAGATCTAGGGTTCGGGGGTTGGTTAAATTTAGGGAAGGTATTAGCACCCTAAACTTCTGTAGTACTCTACAGGAACCTTTTGTTCAAATGCTTACTATTTGCTTTATTTATTTGCTTAAGGTATATGTACAAAGGATTAAAAGTGAGAAAATAAACCTAAGGGGTTAATTCTAAGTTTACTCGGTAAGACATCGCATCTTGTGCCTACGTATCCTTACGGGAGTGAAATTAGAGTAATCGTAGTTCCCCCCAAAAGGGAGGTTAGAAACGTCTTGACTGTGGCCAAGGTTTCAATGGGGAATAAACGCATCTTAAGGACACGCTTACATGGAGTGTCGAAACTCCAAATTTCTACGTTGTAAATTGTTAAGTGAATTAGGGTTAGGTTAGGGATTCCGCGGCGGGAAACCCTAAAATGAGTGCAGCGACTCTTTGACCTAAAGCTAGGGGTAGTTTTGTAATTTTGTCCACGGTGAGACATTTGTGAAAAGTTAGGGTTTGTAAGGGTTTGAAGTTTTGAGGACTATTGGCGCGGAGGCCAAACAGTTAGACCTAACCTTCGGATGTGTGTAGTGTGACAGAAATATTGGTGGAAGTGTGAGAGGTTTAAGTCATGCAAGCGGAAATAAAATGCCGACAGTAAGCCATACAAGCAGAAACTTAAAGACAGAAATTAAAGCGCGATTGTTAGGATTCGCGAGGTTACAGATGAGAAGCAGTTACAATAATAATGAAACTTAAATAAAAACACAACGTAATAAGCTGCAAAAATGAACACACGCGTTAGTAGGCAAAGTCAGACGGCCATCGGGTGAATTACGAAGACAGTGAAGAAAAAGATGCAAATTTTGGGACTTTGTTATTTTGAAAAAGATCTTAATTTAATTTATATATAGAAAAAAAAGAGAAATAATGTTAGTTTTAAAAAAGGATTCGGTTTTAGTTTTAAAAAAAATACTTTAATTTTAATCTTAAAAAAGGTTTCAATTTGTATTAAGAAAAAGTTTTTAATTTTTATTTTTTTTTTAAAAAAAGATTTTAAGTTATTTATTTTAAAAAAAAAAGGTTTTTATTTATTATTATAAAAAAGGTTTTTATTATTTTAAAAAACAGAGGTTTTTAATTTTATATTTTTAAAAAAATGATTAATTTATTTATTAAAAAAAATTTAAATGTTATTTATTTTAAAAAACAGAAATTAGCTTTTTTTAAAAAAGTTATTGTTTAAAAAAAACAAAAAATAAAACATCAACTTAAAACAAATGGGTTGGGTCGGTCATCACTCCCGGACCCAACCCGGTCCGCGAATACAAAGGAAAAGGGGGGAGGGAAAAGATTAGGGTAACCCTAATCCCCCTTTGGCCTCCACGGCGCCGCATAATCTCTCTTTCTCTCGCAATCTCATCATGATTTCGTTCATCCTTCTTCTCCGTTTATGGCTTCTGTTTGTTTATCGTGCTTTCCTCTCTTTTCTGAAACCTCACCTTCTCATGTCCATCTGCAAAACAAAACCAAAACGCAATAAAAAATCAATCTCAAATTTGCTCACCCTTTTTGGGTTTGATGTGGTTTTGATGGAGGATCTTTTGTAGGGCGTTTCGTCGGCCGGTGATGGTTATTCTGAGGCCGCAACTTTGATGGTTGGAAGCTTCGTGTGAATGATGATATTGGAAAACGGAGGGACGATGATGATAGGACGCGTTCGTTCCTCTGAGTTCAACCGGTTCTGTTTTCGGCCGCGGATGAGTCTTGTTAGGGTTTCAACAGGGTGAGTTCGTTCCTTTATATACCACTCTCTCTGATCTGTGGGCTTGGATAAATTTCTGATTTGATTTACCTCTGATTTGATTAACCAACATAATTTCGATTTGATTGGAAATTTGATATGATCTCCTTCCTTTTCTGGGCTTGCTCGAAACTGAGATTGGATTTGATTTGGGATTTATCTCTGATATGTTCTGATTTCCTTTTTCAGATTTGATTTGGACTTATTGCTGATATGGCTTATTTGGTTCGAACTTTCCTATGTGGAGTGTATATTTCTGGTTTGCTTCAATTGGATACGCTTCGAATTGCTTTCAGAAACGGGCTTATTTTGATCTGTTTCCTTCTTCATTTTCAGAACAGATGCTGCTGTTTGGGTTAAGCCGATTTTTGCCGAGGGAGGTCAATGGTTATGATGACGCTTCGTCTGAACCTATGTTGGATGCCATTGCCATTTGGTTTTGGTCGCACGGCCTTAGCGATGATGACCCACGGGTCTGAGCTGTTTGGAAAAGATACTACCATCCTTGCTTTTGATTATGCTGCCTTCGATTATGTTGCTTTCGGTTTCGGTGATGATGACCTTAGAGTCTGAACCGCTATTGTGTATGTGGCTGCCCCTGTGTGATTAATGGCCTCGCAATTTGTCGAGAGCTTTGTCCGAAATTACAGTATGCGATTCGATGTTCGGTAGGGAGTTGGTAACGGCTCCGGCTGTGGCTCTCCCAGCCGCTCGAATCTTCACGCCCAATGATGATTAAACTGAGGGCTGAAGCTTCTTTCTATCCTCTCCCTTGCTTTATGATTTACATTGGCTCACGTTCGCACTTGCGTTCGAATTACAGACTGATTTCTTTTTGGTCTCTCTGATTGGGCTGTGATGCATAGCTGAGCCCTTAAGCTTTTGTACTTGTGACCTCCACTTTTGGTTGGGATCACTGTGACTGATAAAGTTTCAGTGAGCTGACTTTTAGTCTTTGACATGATTATGGGCTTCTTTCTAATTGTCTTTTGAATTGAACTGGTTTCATTCTGATATGATTTGAACATAGACCTTGACATGTTAGCTCTTTGATGCTCTTTTGACAGGCTTTTTCGAAGGCAACCGGGGCTTGTATCCGTCTGACTTTCTATGATGTTGGTGAGCCATCTCGGCGCTTTGATTAAGGCTGCTCCGTGATACTTTGACAGATTTTCTACTTTGTGTTTTTTTCATGATTGAACTGGTGCGGGATTTCCTGTCGGATTGTTTTGTAGAATACACTTAGCCTCTTATTTTTCTGGACTGAACTTGTTCTTTCCTTTTGGATTGAACTTGTTCTTAAGTCTGTTGTGAATTTTGGGCTTTGACCTTGCTCGAATTTTTCGGCTGTCTTGTTTTTCTGATGCAGCTTTTGTGAATTTCAGGTGTTGGATAAAAAAGGTTCAGACCTATTGGCATCTGGGTCTGAATTCGGATTGGCGTTGCTGTTCAGCTTTGTATCAGTGGAACTCACTTGAGATTTACTTGATAGTGATACCTGTTTACTTGATGAAATGGTATTTTGGTTTGGCTTTGAATCGAATCCAATTACGGCAAATCAAATCGGTCCCCACTTCTTTTACTCTTTATCTCTCTCGGTTGCCCCTTAGATAAGAACAGATATTACCTGATCTGACGCCAATGGCGTGGATCGGTAACGGGGGTAGGATGCGACTTCGGTCGTGCCACTCCCGGCACTCGATGATGACATTGTTCTGAGAGTGTCGAATTCATTTTTCTAACATCTTTCTACTCTGTTCTGTTTTGTCTTTGTTGTGCAAGTTAATCGGAGATTCGTGAAGAGACTCAAAGGAACATCATGAAGAACACTTAGAATTCTTTAGGACTTAGGACTTTTTTAGAGTAGATGTTTAGTGTAAATGAAACTTCTTGTAAACAAAAATGAATATTCATGAATGAAATTCAAAGGTTATTTATCCCTTTCAATTGTACCTTAAATATTTATGAACTAAATTCCACAAAATATTTATATTTACTTATCAATTGTAAATTTAAACTGTTTATGAATAATAGTTCAAAAATCATTTAAATTCACCCTTGAGTTGTAACTTATGAATACTTATGAATAAAAGTTCAAAAATATTTAAAACTTACTTCTCCTTTGCCTTGACCAATTTTATAAACGAGATACCGCAACATGATTACATCCGAGCAAATTCAAACTAAACTCCCGTTGATCACATAACTTCTCTGAACAGCCTTAACACTATCCACTTTCTTTTCAGCCCAAGCTCCCATCTTCAAAACAAAACACTGAAACGGCCCTGAGTCCAATTATACTTCTGACAATAGTTTCTCAATACCAGTCAAAACGTGCTGACACCTTGACATATGTAAATAAATGCCTCAGGAATAATGTCTCATTTGTCCCAAAATTACGAATTCTGCTTAAGATGACCAAAACGCCCCCTAGGGTAATTCCTGCAAACAAATTATGCTCCATGACTGGTTAGTGATTAATGGATTCAAAATGAAATGCTATGCGAAATGACTGACTAAATGTAAGGGTAAAATTTGGGGTATTACAGTTGCCCCTATTTAAATAGCTACACCGGATGATTTGAGTGACGGAGACTCTAGAAATCATGGTGGAGGGATTTAAATATAGATAACCGAAAATTTTGCCCTTATATGTGACGATATGCAATGCTATGGACCAAACAAGACTAATGCAGGCAACGCCATGAACATGATATGATGCGTATGATGAATGCGAAAATGCTGACGAATACGACGACACAGGGACAGACGCTACGAGAAGAACACACTGGGGAAAACGACGCGCTGGGACGCAGTACAACACCGGGGAATTCTAAAATGATGGTCAACCGGTACGAATACGTCCAATTGTCTTTTTTAGAAAAGGAACGAGATTCTTAAGTGGAGATGGTACCTATGAGACGGCCTCCACTGGGGAATCTAAAAGTAAAACTGGATCATGTACGACTGCAAGATCGATCACCGAACACTGGAGCATTGAGCAAAGAATAACATCCAAGCTTCTGTAAACTATCTCTCGTGACAGGATCAAACGGGCCTTTCGGAACTCCGTAGCAAATATACAGGGTGAAAAGAACCGGCTGTATGCCAAAATAAATGGACTTTGAGTGGAAATGCCCTGATAAGCTTCTCGAGGGAGAACCGTCACTTATCGTTGGAAGGGACTTATATGCCAAAACAGATAAGCACTCAAATAAAGAGGCTGCTGCTTATCTGATAGATAAATCTTCTCATATTTAAGGTCGGCGCCTGGAATACGATTCTGATTCTTCTTTTACTGAAGGATAAAATAAACTTCTTCATACTTCCGAGGACAGCGCGTCGGGCATGATTCCGCTTCTTCTTTTGCTAAAGGGTAAACTGAACTTCCTCATGCTTCAAGATTCATGCTCTCCTGAATATGATTCTGCTCCTTCTTTTACTAAAGGGTAAACTGAACTTCCTCATGCTTCAAGATTCATGCTCTCCTGAATATGATTCTACTCCTTCTTTTACTAAAGGGTAAATGAACTTCTTCATTTCAAGGTTTGTTGCTCCCTGAACATGCTTCGGCTCAAACCTCCCCATACTTCAAGACGACAAGGAAAAATGGAAGCCCAACTGCTCGATGGAGATGGCCATTTGATGCGAGTCATAACGAAGATGGGATCGGCTTCTCAGGCGAGAAATGTCGCTTATTTGCAAGAGTGGCAATAATAAGCTTCTCATGTAAGAACTGCTTGTAGAGGTGATAACAGATAATGATGATAAGCTTCTCGGCGGAGAACTGTTGCATACCGTTGCTGAAGAATGTTACGATAAGCTTCTTAACCGAGAACTGTCGCGTATCCTGTTGTGTAAGGTTGTGATAAGCTTCTCTGGTGAGAACTATTGCTGATCGATTGTAAAATGTATGATTGAAGAGTTTTATACCGATAGGCTTCTCAGGTGAGAACAGTCGCATACCGATGTTGTAACATGTAGGATTGTTATATCGATAGGCTTCTCAGGCGAGAACCGTTGCATACCGATGCTGTAAGATGTACTGATAGATTTTCCAGGCGTGAACTGGTGTGTATCTGTAAAGGATTGTGATTGGTTTTCTTGAAAGATAGTGCAAAATAAATGCACATCCGGGTACAGTGATAAGCTTCTCAGACGAGAACAGTCGCACATCTGCTAAGGTATGGTGAAGATTTTTAGACGGTGCAAAAGAAATGCACGTCCGGTTGGGCTCGACGACCGACAAGACTGAGATTCAGTCTAGGATCGAGCTAGAAAGAAGACTGGTAATCAAGACTCCATCGAGGGAATGATCTCGAAGGGTAAATATCTTATCTTGGCGAGGAAAGATAGCTGAAGTAACCGTCATCCACAAGGATCAAGCTCTGTGGGGAAACTGGAAACACATATGTATTTTAAGCTTAGGGCTGACAATCTATTTGAAGAGAACGGACAAACCCAGTTACTCGGCGGTAACAATCAATGATGGTGAGACACAATGAACCTGTGAATGCTAACGCATGTGTTACTGCATATGTTAATGTGTATGTAGTTAAATATGCAAGATGTTATTAAATGAGTATGTGAAATGAGTATATGAAATAGGCATGTGATGCTTATGCCCTTGCGTATGCTGACGAAACAGACTAGAGACGGGACGAGAGATGAAATAAACATCTCGACGGAGATACCCTGCATTCTCTACAACCAATACGTCAATCATGGGTAAGGAAAAAAATCAATGGTAGAACCAAATCTGGTTTCAGAATTCTGACTTCTCTGGGGAGAAGGTAATCTGCTTGGGTGCACAGCATCCTATCTTCACATGGGGAGAAGAAAACCTGAGGGACACTTTCGAGTTACCTAAGAAAAAGTTGTCAGCTTATAGTCTCGCTGGGGACTGTGATGAGGCAATAGTTTAGAAGTGTTTCTGCAACAATGAGATTTTCGAGGGGTGAAGAGATCCTTCCGAAATTTCCACTAGTCAAAGTAATTTCTTATATTTTTCAATTGCATTTTTGAAGAACAGTTTTAAAAAATTTCGAAGCACCTTTCTTTTCAAAATTTAAGAATAAATGGCATTTTGCATAACAATAGAAAACAGGAGTAATGCACCAAGGAATTTAAGTAACAAAATGGTATCTTTTATTAAAGGATGGCAGCTTGCCGAAGGCATAGCTCCACAGATGATTACGCTTTGAAATTGGCAATATGGGAAAAGGTTACATTGAATCCAACGACACCTACTGACACTAATAACTAAGGCTATCAAGAATCTTGCTTTGGACGAGGATGAACGAACTGGAAAATGGATCTCATGCGGAAAGCGTGTCCGCGATGATCGGTGTTTTCTGATGCAATGAAATGCCTTCGTCCCTAACTTTTGCCTGGACCGCCCTTTCGGGTTTTCAATCCACCGGGACGCTCTTTTTTGCCTAAGTCGCCCTTTCGGGTTTTCAACTTAGCGAGCTTTTATTATTATTACTTTTTCTAACCCTTACATTTGCCTAAGTCGCCTTTTTTCAGGTTTTCGACTTAGCGGGTTTTTAGGCATAATATTTTCGGACTGCATCAGAATTCACGGGATGTGCAAGCTCTTCACCATCCATTGTTGTAAGTATCAGATACCCTCCGGAGAAAACGGTCTTTACAACAAATGGGCCTTCATAATTGGGCATCCACTTTCCCCGCATATCTTTATGCACCGGCAAGATCTTTTTGAGTACGAGCTCTCCTTGACGAAACTCACAGATACGAATCTTCTTATCAAATGCTCTTTTCATCCGTTTCTGATATAATTGCCTATGGCACATAGCTGTCATGCGTTTCTCGTCAATGAGATTCAACTGATCCAGTCTGTCTTGAACCCACTCAGCTTCCTCAAGTTCAGCTTCCATCAACACCCTTAAAGAAGGTATCTCTACTTCGATGGGGAGTACGGCGTCCATTCCATACACCAATGAGAAAGGTGTTGCCCCTGTCGAAGTTCGCACTGAGGTCCTGTATCCATGCAAAGCAAACGGTAACATCTCATGCCAATCTTTGTAAGTCACGACCATCTTTTGCAGGATTTTCTTGATATTCTTATTCGCAGCTTCAACGGCCCCATTCATCTTAGGACGGTACGGAGAAGAATTGTGATGCGTGATCTTGAAACTGTCACACAACTCCTTCATAGTCTTGTTATTCAGATTGGTGCCATTGTCAGTTATTATCCGACTTGGAATTCCATAACGGCAGATAATTTCTTTCCTGATGAAGCGGGCAACCACTTGCTTAGTCACGTTGGTGTAGGAAACAGCCTCTACCCACTTGGTGAAATAATCAATAGCAACAAGGATAAAAAGATGACCGTTAGAAGCCTTCGGCTCGATTGCCCCAATCATGTCAATGCCCCACATTGAGAACGACCATGGTGAAGACAAAACATTCAACGGTGATGGAGGCACATGCATTTTATCAGCGTAAATTTGGCACTTATGGCATTTCCTTGCGTATTGGATGCAGTCAGCTTCCATAGTTAACCAATAATATCCAGCCCTTAACATCTTCTTAGACATAGCATAACCATTGGCATGAGTTCCGAAGGTCCCCTCGTGAATTTCTTGCAATAACATGTCCGCTTCCCGTTTATCAACACATATGAGCAAAACCATGTCGTAATTTCTTTTGTATAACACACCATTACTGATAAAGAATTTAGAAGCCAGTCTTCTCAATGTTTTCTTGTCCAGACCGGTAGCACCATCGGGATACTCTTGCTTGACTAGATAGTTCTTGATGTCATGAAACCAAGGCTTTTCATCCACCTCAACCTCTTCAACTACTTGACAATAAGTGGGCTCAACTTTGCGTTCAATATGAATAAGAGGTGCTTCATTAACGAATTTAACTTTCCACATGGATGCTAACATGGCTAAAGCATCAGCAACGTGATTCTCAGATCTAGGAACATGCTCGAACTTTATCTCGTTGAAATACTTGATCAGCTCGACAATGTAGTCTTTGTAAAAGATTAACTTCTCATTCTTCGTTTCCCACTTGCCTTGTACCTGGTAAATAACCAAGGCTGAGTCACCACTTACTTTGAGAAGTTTGATTCGGAGGTGAATTGCTGCTTCGAGGCCAAGAATACATGCTTCATACTCTGCGACGTTATTAGTGCACTCAAAGTCTAACCTTGCTGTAAACGGAGTGAACCCACCTTTTGGATTCATCAAAACGGCGCCTATACCATGCTCATTGAAATTCGAGGAACCATCAAACATCATCCTCCACCAAAGACCTGGTTCTGGACCTTCGCTCGGATCTGGCTCTTCACAATCTCTCTTAATCAACAAAATATCCTCATCAGGAAAATCAAACTTAAGAGGTTCATAATCTTCAACTGGCTGATCTGCAAGATAATCCGATAAGATACTACCTTTAATTGCCTTCTGGGGTACGTATTGGATGTCATATTCGGATAACAACATGTGCCAACGGGCTAGCCTCCCAGTTTGAGCAGGTTTTTCAAGAATATACTTGATCGGATCCATTTTAGAAATCAACAATGTGGTATGACCAATCATATATTGCCGAAGGCGTCTAGCGGACCACACCAACGCACAACAAGTTTTCTCCAATGGCGAATATCTGTTTTCACAGTCGGTAAACTTCTTGCTCAGATAATAAATCGCATGTTCCTTTCTTCCAGTCTCATCATGTTGCCCAAGCACACAACCAATAGACTTCTCAAGAACAGTAAGGTACATAAACAACGGTCTTCCGGGTACGAGAGGAATCAGAATAGGGGGTTCTTGCAAATAATTCTTAATTTTCTCAAACGCTTTCTGACAATCAGGGTTCCACTCAACCGTCTGCCCCTTACAAAGCAATTTGAATATCGGCTCACAAGTAGCGGTCATGTTAGAGATAAACCTGGAAATATAATTCAAACGCCCCAGAAAACCTCTAACTTGCGTCTCGGTTTGCGGAGCTGGCATATCTTGAATGGCTCGGACTTTGTCAGGATCTACCTCAATCCCTCGTTGACTAACAATAAAACCAAGCAATTTTCCGGATCTGACACCGAAGGTACATTTAGCAGGATTCAACTTCAACTGGTACTTCCTGAGTCGTTCAAACAACTTCACCAAATGGTCTAAATGTTCCTCTTCACTCTGAGATTTGGCTATCATATCGTCCACATACACCTCGATTTCTTTGTGCATCATATCATGGGAAAGAGTTGTCATAGCGCGTTGGTAAGTTGCCCCTGCGTTCTTCAAACCGAAGGGCATGACTTTGTAGCAAAAGGTCCCCCAAGGAGTAATGAAAGTAGTCTTCTCTCGATCATCGGGATCCATTTTGATCTGATTATAACCAGAGAAACCATCCATAAATGAGAACAACGCAAAACTGGCTGTATTGTCTACAAGTGTATCAATATGTGGCAGAGGGAAGTCATCTTTCGGACTTGCTTTGTTCAGATCCCTGTAATCCACACACATCCTAACTTTACCGTCTTTCTTGGGCACTGGCACAATGTTGGCAACCCAATCTGGATATTTTGCAACTGCCAAGAAACCTGCATCCAACTGTTTTTTAACCTCATCTCGAATCTTCAAAGCCATGTCGGGTCTCGTTCTTCGAAGCTTTTGTTTGATAGGTGGACAATCTGGCTTAAGTGGCAACTTGTGAACAACAATATCTGTGTCTAGACTAGGCATATCTTGATACAACCACGGAAACACATCAATATATTCTTTTAATAACTCAATCAACCTCTGCTTAACCTCTGTCCCAAGCATTGCACCAATCTTGACCTCTTTCTTGTCTTTATCTGTACCAAGATTAATTAAGTCCACCTGCTCTTTATGCGGCTGGAGCTCTGTGTACTCGTACTCAATCAATTTTGTCAGTTCAGTGGGTACTTCAAAATCTTCTTCACCCTCGTCTTCAGCTTGATAGATGGGTGCATCCCAGTCAGGAGTGTCAATAAAGTCATTGGATCCAACAAGGTTTGCGATGTCTCTGCATGATGGAAGGCTTACTTTATTAAAATGTTCGAAGATATGCAAGATAAGAAATAAAATGCTATTTTTGTTGTTTTATTTTTTGAAAAAGATTGCCAACTTCATTTTTTTTTAAAGGTGAAAAACAAAAAACGCAAATGAACCAAAATGGAATTGAACGAAATGCATTTATTAATATCCTTTTAAAAGTGAAAGGTGGCCCAACAAAAACGTTCCCATAGCCTTGGGCAGAGCTACGGATTTTTTATTTGAAAACATGAGTGAAAATGTTAAAAATTACTTTGACAATGGAAAAATAACAGGGATCTCCACGGCCTCCCAGTTGTTCAAAGCTGCATCACCCTTAAACACCAGGTTGCTCAGATCTTCATCTTCCTCACAGTCACTGACGGCATTGACTTGGAAACCTCCGCTGACAAATACCTCTTGGATAACCTTCAGACGCCCTTGGACAGTTGTGGCAGCTCCATTCTGAGTTGGTTTGTAACCCAACCCAAAGCGATCAGCCTTGGTCTTGACATCAATTACCTCTCCCCAACCTTCCGGGATGCCCCTGTCAATTGTTGATTTGGTACTCTTCAAAGATGCAAAAGATGGATTACCCTGGCCCACTGTCTCTTCGACTTCTAATAGAACAGCGTTGGCGATCTCGAGTGCTTGAAAGGAGATTTCTAAAGCATTCTCATCGGCCTCGATGTAACGGAAAGAATATAGGTTACTGACCATCAGATCCTCCTCACCGTGTATAATAACTAACTTTTCATCGATCACAAACTTCATCTTTTGATGTAACGTTGAGGTTACTGCCCCAGCGGCATGGATCCACGGCCTTCCAAGTAAACAACTGTAATTAGGATTGATGTCCATGACTTGAAACGTGATATTAAAAACTTGCAGACCAATCAGGATAGGAAGTTCAACCTCCCCCATTACCGACCGGCGAGAACCATCGAAAGCTTTGACGATCAAGGAAGTAGGTTTCAACACAGCCTCTTTTAAACCCAACTTATTAAGAACCCTCTTGGGTAGAACATTCAAAGAAGAACCGGTGTCCACTAGCACTCTCGCTAAATTGTCCTCCTGACATTTCACTGATATATGTAAAGCACGATTATGATTCGGACCCTCCTTTGGTAACTCTTCGTTGCTAAAACTAAGAGTGTTGCATGCGGTCAGGTTGGCAATCACACTATCAAACCGACTGGTGCTGATATCTTGATCCACATGTGCTTGAGTCAAAACTTTCTGCAAGGCCGTCCTATGAGCGGGTGAACTCATCAACAGAGATAAGATCGAAATCTTGGAAGGAGTTTGATGAAGTTGATCGATAACTTCATAGTCACTTTTCTTGATGATCCTCAAAAACTCAGCATCTTCATCATTCATAACGGCTCCCTTACCTTTGTCTTTGATAGGCACTGGGATATTAGTTGTTTCCTTAGGTGGAACCTCATTGAAACGGGGAGTATACACACGGCCACTGCGAGTCATCCTGCTTGCCTCTGCGATATTAGTCACAGTGTCCTTAACTTCTTCATTTGGAATAACCTTCCCAGACTCCTTGTCAATCATCGTCACGTCATATTTCCAAGGTACAACTTTAGGATCATTGAAAGGAAACGGACTTGGTTTTCGAATAATTATAGACTTAGGCTGATTCGTCTCAGGGATAAACGACTTTGGTATATTGAACACGGGATTGACGGACCTCGCCCCTGACAGATTAAACACTGGTACCTTACCCTTTGATTCAGGCTGATGGAAGACGGGCTCAACCACAGCGACTTCATCCTTCTTAGCTTGGCTGGTCACTTGTAAAATACCCTCATTAATCAACCTCTGAACATTGTTCTGAACTAACACACAACCCTTAATACTGGCATCACAACTTGCGCATGCAACGTGGGAAGTATCTACTAGACCGACTTCAAACAGTTCCGAATGGAATATCTTAAGAGGAGTCTTAATCTGAACAACGTCAAGGACATAACCTTCCTCAGAATCAGCACTAATGGCATTAACACTCTCATGGTTAGGAAAAGGGTTCTTCTTAACATTCGGTTGAGGATCTTCAAATGACAAAATCTTCTTTTCCAACAGATCCCTGACAAGACTTTTGAGAGCATAACAGTTCTCTAGATCATGACCAGGCGCACCCTCATGAAATAAACAATGAGCAGCGGCGTTGTAATTGGCGGGCAGCGGATTAGGAGGCGGACCCAAAGCTCGAGTAGTAATTAGACCTTGTTTGACTAATGAGGGATACAACTCGGTGAAAGTCATTGGAATCGGCGGACAAGGTTTATACTGTCTCCTGTTCGGACCATTCTGGCGAGGAGCTGGATTCTTTGGCTGCTGATAGGCAGGAGCGTTGGGCGCTTGTTGATAGTTAGGAGGCGGATAAACGGGAGATTGTTGCATAGGTTGATACATAGGAGCTTGTTGATTGAAAGAAGGCGTAACAGCTGCCACATAGGGTTGTTGAGCATATTGAATCGGATACCCTTGGGGTTGAGCATAACCTTGCGGATATTGATAAAATTGGTCTCTTCGTCTACCGGAGGATATAGCGTTAGTTTCACCTTCTTTCTTCTGAGAGCTGAACGAAGGTTTCTTCGTCTGATCCTTTGAAACACCAGGAGTATTTGTCATTTTACCGCTTTTCATACCCAATTCAATCTTGACACCCACAGCAACGATGTCAGAGAAATTTGAAGTCACACTACCCACCATCCTTTCGTAAAATTCTGGACGAACCGTGTCGACAAACCAATCAGCTAACTCCTTCTCGGTTAAAGGAGGTTCTACTTGCGAGGCAATCTCTCTCCACCTTTGAGCGTACTCTTTGAACGATTCAGAATTCTTTTATGACATACTCAACAATTGTCTTCTGTCAGGAGCCAGATCCATATTGTACTTATAATGTTTGATGAAAGCGTCAGATAAATCTTGGAAATTCTTAATGCGAGATTGGTCCAAAGTTAAGTACCATTTAGAAGAAGCACCCTTCAAACTGTCTTGGAAGCAATGAATCATCAATTTATCATTCTCAACATGGGCAGCCATTTTACGATAGTACATGATCAGATGACTCTTAGGACAAGTGGCACCTTCATAGCGATCGAAGTTCGGAGTTTTGAACTTCGGGGGAATAACCAAACCTGAGACCAAACAGACGTCCCTTGCAACAACCCCAAAAATTTGATCGCCTTCTACCTTTCTCAATCTTTGGGCGATAGTGTCTACTTCCTCACGAAGCTTGTCATGTTTCTCATAACCTTCAACATTCTCATCAAGATTATCAAAGACGGGCTCATTGAAATACGGTTGCACACGGGTGTGCACAACGGGTGGTGCAAAGATAGGAGCCCCCTAGAAACTTCGGAAAATAAAGGAACGGCTTGTTGAACAGGCTGATTAATCGGAACAGTGGCTTGAGGAGGCACAAAACCTGGAGCAAGACCATAAGGTGGGTCCCTTCCTACGGTCACATTTGGTGGAGGGTCCACAGTAACGCCGGTAATCTCGGAAACAACAGTGGGCTGGGTATCCATCTTAGCATTCATAACATGCAGTAACTCCATCATACGCCCCATACCCCCTCGAAGGTCTTCGAGTTCGTTGCTAAGGCGATGAATCTCCTTTGTCTGATCCTCCATTCTTTTCCGAGTTTGAGCTCTAGTGTTGTACTGGTGCCGAGGACTCAGGGTGACGAAACTGGAAGGCGAGAGAACCGAACATGAGAAAACGGAAGACACATGCAATGCAAGAAAACATATGATGCTATAATGCGAATGCAAATGCAAATGAAGATTTCATGGAATTCAAACATTTACGAATGTCGTGGGGTACCAAGGAAATCTTTTTATTATTTTTTTATTTTTATTTTTTTATTTATGGTATCCCGCGATATCCATAAATGATGTTTGAATTCCATGAAATACAATGCAATGGGATGCTTTATGGATGCAATGCACATGAATACACAAAGTCCTAGGTTAAAGGACGTGAGTGGAGTTAAGGTCTACCCATCCCCAAAAGGAGTGTACTATAGGTTAGTTGTACCTGCCGAACAAGGTTCTAAAAGGACTCAAAATCATCGGCCCCTCTTTCGGATATTATTAACTTCCCAACTAACTCGGGGGTTAATAATATTCTCAAGAGAACCTCTTTTGAGTGTAGTATCGTGTAGCACTACTTCGGGACTTGCTCCCTTATAGCCTCACACTACGTCCTAATAAAGGCCAAAAGTGGGGTTAAAGGTAACTACGGTCCTTAGTATCACAGACTCCAATTGAGAATAGTAAAAGTTTTCACGACTAAACTCGTTCAACCGAACCATTTTCAAAAGGGTCTCAACTAAGCGGGATTCTCGAATCAACTTAGTCGGGATTCAACTCCCTATAAGCCTCACCGAATATATCCCCATCCTATAATAATGGCACTCAAGTCCGGGCGTAGGACTTATCTCACAACACAAGGAACAGTCCCAAAATCAAAGTACAATGCATACATACAAATGAATATTAAAGCGAATAGTAATAAACATGAACAAATTAGGGGTAACCCTCAAAAGTTTAGAGTCCCCAGTGAAGTCGCCATTTTCTTTTGCGGTGGAAATAGGATCACAAACTATTAATGAGTTTGAATCGCAATTCAATTCACAACCGCTCTTTGATTTATCCGAAGGAAAATGTCAAAAGAGGGAAAACCTATTTTGCATCGTAAACACAATGCGGGGAAAGATCTAGGGTTCGGGGGTTGGTTAAATTTAGGGAAGGTATTAGCACCCTAAACTTCTGTAGTACTCTACAGGAACCTTTTGTTCAAATGCTTACTATTTGCTTTATTTATTTGCTTAAGGTATATGTGTAACACGGTGGGAGAACTGACTTTAAACAATGTTGCGGATAGCAAGAGTCGCCACCGACTTTTATTTTATCCATAAGGAAAGGTTATAAAAGAACAGGAAAGACCTTAGAGAATATTTTGGGTCCGGGGGGTAGGTTATGAAAAGGGAAGGTGTTAGCACCCTTTTCATCCATGGTTATCCATGGGCTCTTAGGTACCTAAGCTCACTTTTGAATTGTTTTGAAAGTGTAGTGTGTGAATAGAAAATTTTCAGAATAGTTAATAAATAATCCATGTAAGGATGTGTTAAGAACTTGTTTGAAAACTTGTTGAAAATTTGTTTAAGTGTGAAACAGTTTTGAAGTGAGCAAGTATCTAGGAGTAGCCTACCCTAATGTTTAAAGGTCTTTCTTATTCTTTATTCTTTCCTTTAGTAAGACTATCCCTACTATAATGGAGTAGGTAGTCCTTACTTTGGATGTTAAGGGATATGTGAGGGACAATTTGACTTTGAAGGCCATTGTGGGATGTAATAAGCACATATAAGGGACCATCATCATTTTTCGAAAGGGACTCGATTCGTAAAGGCAACCATAAGGGACTTTGATGATTTTTCTATTTGAGGGACTTGCTTTATACACCCCACTTAACCATTATTCGTAGGCAACTTGAGGGATATCCTTAGGAAGTGAGACGGCGATTAAAATCGACTTACGTGTGTGACGTGTTTATTTTAATTATCTTTATTTAAAAGTGATCTAAATTTATTTTAATATTACATACATGTTGTTACACTCCCTAATTACTAACCATAATAATAATTAAATAATTAAACAACTTTACATCCAAGAAACAATTACAAAATAATAAGCAAAATAATTAAATAGCAAAGATAAATAAAATATAAATAAGCAATAATAAATAATAAAGGGGGTTAATTTTAAGTTTACTCGGCAAGACATCGCATCTTGTGCCTACGTATCCTTACGGGAGTGGAATCAGAGTAATCGTAGTTCCCCTCAATAGGGAGGTTAGAAACTTCTTGACTGTGGTCAAGGTCTCAAGGGGAATAAACGCATCTTAAGGACACGCTTACGTGGAGTGTAGAAACTCCAAATCTCTACGTTGAAATGTTAAGTTGTAATTAGGGTTAAATTAGGGATTCCACGGCGGGAAACCCTAAAAATGAGCGCGGCGGCTCTTTGACCTAATGCTAAGGGTAAAATTGTAATTTTGCCTGCGGCGAGGCATTTGTGAAAATTAGGGTTTGTAGTTTGTAGTTTTGAGGATTTGAAATTGAATGTGCGAAGTTTTACGGACTATTGGCGCGGCGGCCAAACAGTTAGACCTAACCTTCGGATGTGTGCAATGTGACAGAAATAATAGTAAACGCGTGAGATAATTGAATCATGCAAACAGAGAGATAATGTCATAATTTAAACCATGCAAGCAGAAATTTAAAGGCAGAATTTAAAGAGCGATTGTTAAGTTCGCGAGGTTACATGAGAGGAGCAGATACAATATGATAATGAAATTTGAATTGAACAATAATAAAATAAAATAAATAACGGTTCTAGTTATTATTTTAAAAAAAAAAGATTTTAGTTATTATTTTAAATTTATCTAAAAAAAAGTTTTTCTTAAAAATAATAGGTTTTCATATTAATTTGGAAAAGATGTTAATGTTATTTATTTTAAAAAACAGATTTTTATATTATAACAAATTTTAGTAAATTAATGATAACAATAATAATAATAATGGTAATAATAATGATAATAATGATAATAATAATAAATAATGATAATAATAATAACAATAATAATAATAATAATAATAATAATAATAATAATAATAAAGCAATAATGAATTTTAAAGGTGCCAAATAACCCAACAATGTTGCTAACGCAGAAATGCGCTCATCGCAACCAGATCTAAATCGGACGAAACAAAATTTATCGCAAAGAGAAAGAAATTTAGCAAAAAATAGTATTATTGCTCCCACAAAAATGCGATCATCGCAACCAGATCGAACTAACACAAATGTCACGCGTCATGCACACAAATGTGCAAACATCGTATCGACATAATTCGATCAAAAATCTTATATATATAAACTCTAACAATTTAAAAATTATATATATATATAAACGTAACAGTAATAGATAAAGAAAAAGAAATAACGATAATAGATGAAGAAAAAGAAATAACGGTAAAAGATGAAGAAAAAGAAACAACAGTAATAGATGAAGGAAAAGAAATAACGGTAAACGATGAAGAAAAAGAAACAATAGTAATGGATGAAGAAGAAAACTAAATAACGGCAAACGACACTCACTCCTCTTAGGTTTTTTTTCATTCTCCCCTCTTTTCCAACAAGGCAACACATGTATATATAGGGAACAAATTAGGGTTAACACCAAATTGTCAATAATGTCCCTAAAGCCCATTTTAAAGCCCAAACTAAATAATTAGTTAAGAAAAAATAAAATTTAAATAATTTAAAATAATTAAAATAAACTTAAAATAAAAACTAATAATCCTATTGATTCCTAAAATAAAAAATATTATAAAAAGAACAAAATTTTTTTCAATATTTTTTATTTTATGATTTTTTGGATATTTTTATGAATAATTTAGAAAAAAGTGAAAAAAATAATATTTTAAAAAATGATTTAATTAAAATACGAAAATAATAATTAAATAATAATAAAAAACTATTTTTGTTATTTTTTTAATGAAAGATAGAAAAATTTAGAGTAAAAATAATAAAAAACAAAAAAAAGTGACAAAGGTGAGATTCGAACTCTCAACCTCTCACACTCATAACTCCTTACACATGTCCTCCTGCCAATTGTGCCATTTTTACTTTTTAGAAAAAAAATGCATGCCATATGATATTTACCTGCAAAAAGTCAAACGACTACACAAATTTGTTAGTAATTGATTAAATGCAATGAAATGCGACGACAAATCTTAGGGCAAAATTTGGGGTATTACAGTTATTATGATAATATTTCTCACCCAACCTCTCTTTGATGTTGGCAAAAAAAATCATGAAGTTTGACTTTGGTTTGACCACAGTTGACCTCAGTTTGACCTTTTAACTGCATTGACTGCTTTTGACTTATCTGATCATCTGACTGAGCAAACTTTTGAGAAAAGTCTTGAAACTTGACATGGGGGTTCTTATACACATATAAGATGTTATGAAGCTCACTTGAAGTCTTGGAAGTCCATTTAGCCTGATTAAAATCAAAACCCTAGTTTTGGATGCACTGCTTAGGAGGTGCATTGTCTGAGGGAATTGTCAACTCTTCTGACCAATTGTGAATTTTGTGAACCTTGTGAACCTTCTTGGAACACAAAGTCTTGTATTGTGAGGGCAAATTTTGGGGTGCAACAGCTGCCCCTGTTCAATTTTCTGAAACCTGAGGGGTTAGATTGGTATATGTCGCTACTGCGAAAATCGGCGCCGGCTGAACAGAAGAGTCGCCACCGTGCGTTATTTATCCCACGGGAGGGAAAGGAAACGCTCAGAGTAAACCTCGCACAACACGAGAAAGGTATGGTCATCGCAACTAAAACCTGGGTTCGGGAGTCGGTTACGCAAGGGGAAGGTATTAGCACCCCTCACGTCCATCGTACTCGATGGGATCCACGCTTGTTTTCGGGTATGGATTGTTATTCTATCTAAACTATAGGTCAGGGGTTAAAAAGAAAATAAAATGAAAATAAAAATGACTCGGCAAAGTATCGCACTTTATGCCTACGTATTCCCGTCTGGAACGAGAAATCAGAGTCAACGTAGTTCGCCTACCTACGGGAAAGGAGGGGAAGGTTGCTCGCTAGGATATCGCATCCTATGCCTACGTACTTCCACACAGCATGGAAGATCAGAGCAAACGTAGTTCGGGCCACGTATGACACAAGTCTGTCTTGATTGATTTTATTCCTTCTGAAAAAGGTTTTTCTTGATTAACAGTCCCGGCGGACAAAAATGACGTCTTGATGAGTTCACATTCTTTTACGGAAGAAGTGTCTTTTATTGTGTTTGAAATCTTTATGTGTTTTTCTGTTTGTTTTGAGAAAGAAAGAGACAGAACTCTAACCTATGGTTGCGAAGGGAGACAAACTAACCTAATGTTATCATGCATGGGTTAAGACCTAGTGTCTATCATGCTCCTCTCTTGCACAGAGAGAAACAGAGATCCTACGGGATAGGCAGAAACAGAAACAATAACAGATATATACAGTAAAACAGTAAAATGCATGGATGCAACAGCACAAGCGAGGCAAGGGAGTCCCACTCAACCTCGAACCTAGAAAACAATAGGCAAAAGTGAACAGGATTCACTTTCAACCCGACAGGGTAAACAGCAAACAATACAGTCTAGAAAACCAATCAATACATCAAGAAATGAAATACAGCAATAAAACACAGCATCAGCAGCTCTGAATCACCATCTGGCTCCAAGCAACCTCCAATCAGCTACAGGCTTCAACAAGCATCAATCTCCATCTTCATGACCTTCAGGCAAGGGCTTTGAACCTCAGTCTTCCATCTGCAATGGCTTTTCTTCATGCTCAAACCTCCAGGATGAGGGATTAGTCACAAGAGTGAATTGGGTGTTAAGCAATCAGTTGACTACCAAGGGTGGTGAACAGACTGCTTCTAACACAAGAGACATTTTCTCTCAAGAGTTCTATCTCATAGACACTATCACCAAGCCTTCCAAAGGAAGGGGGTGAGTGTCTTAGAGAGACTCTGAATCACAGAGAAGAATGGATGCAGACAAGGCAATCCATGTTTGAGAAACAAACTTTCTAACCTAGAGCTCTGCCTAGCTCCTAAACCCTAGTCTCCTCAGCATCTGCTAGCAAGAACCTCCTCCTCAACTCTGGCAGTTGATCTTCAATCTTTGGATCTCCAATGGTCTTCATCTCCTCAAATCTTCAGCTTCACCAAGGCCCCAGACAAACCCAATACCCAAGCAAGCAAGCAATAATCCCCAGAGGGCACACCACACCAGTCAATCAGATATACAGACAGTATTAATAGCAGTAGGGGAATCCTAACTTTTTCTCTAAGGGATCTAATAACTACCCATAGCCCCTATAGTCCCATAACTAATCTAGTTAAACCCTAAGTCCTAAGGGAAAGAATCAAACTTCCTAAGTCATCACCTAAAAACCCTAATTTGTTCATGTTGTTCAAGCCTACATTAATCACCTAAAATTAATTCCAAAAAATGGGAACTAAATTGTTTCTACAAGTTCAACATCTAATCTAAACACCCTAAAAAGAATGAACAAAAAATATGAAAGCATGTAATAGAACAAAAATTAATAAAATCATGCATGAAATGAATCTATTTAAAATGACATTTATTTAGAAAATATGGAAAAAATATGAAATAAAAATGAAAATGCAATTTTATTTAATGGCAATATTCTACACATTCTAATGAAAATGATGTAAAAAGAATGAATTAAAATGAATTTTTTATGCATTTATTATGAATTTTCAAAGTTGGTGAAAAATTAAAATGGAATTAAAAAAATTGAATTGAATTAAAATGAGGGAGGGGGTATGAATAGTAGGCGCGTTCAGTTAATAATCATTGGGCCAGGCAGAGAGGGGGTGCGCGTAGCACTTTGGTTAAGGCCCAGAAACACTCAGAATTAATGAAAAATAAAAAAGAGGCGCAGGGGGTGAGAATAGGAATAGAAACACGTTCAAACTGGTTTGGGCTCATGCACTGGGGGTGGGGATATCACTCTCACTCAGGCCCGCCCGTTTCAATTAATGAAACGGTGCGTTTAGGGCCAACGCATCTCCCTCCAAATCTGCTTCAAATCTCAGCCCTAGGATTACTCTCCAAGTCAAAAGTCTTGCCCGAATTGGACCGCTCAGATTACGTCTTCTCCAATGGATCATGAGACTTAGGGTTTGGACTCCATGAATGCCATGCACGAGCAAACTTGAACCTCTCAGTTCTCCCTCTCCAGTCCATGAAACGCCACGCTATAAACATGAAAATTACTCTACATCTCTCCCTTTACACGTCTATGGCACTAGTTCAATCTGAAATTCACTAGATCACTCAACCCGATAACAACAAATTCTGGTCACCATGGAAATCCTCTGCAACTCATCAACACAATTCTCCATCAAACTTGCACTAATCTAATCTATAACTAATGGTTATCATTCTGATCTATCAAGCTAAGATTATGATGCATTCTACTACAAGTTTCAAGCCCTAACAGTTTCTACCACCTGCTAACAATCATCACTAATCTACTCCAAATTCATCCTAATTGCTCTACTAACATCCTACATCATATCTAAACTAACAAATCTATGCTAAACTAACTGAATCAAGCAATTTGAATGAAAACGCACCTGGTGCAAAAGCTTGAAAACAGCTATGGAAACTTGTGAATCCACCAACACCAATGCTCAGATCTTGATCAGTGAGTGAAGCTCTTGCTTCTGTATGCAACACTTGAATGAATCTTGACTTGAATTGTGCTATCCACTTGAAATTGCACTTTTGATGTTAATGATGGAAGTGCTCGAAAATGGAGTAATCACACCTTGTTCTTGATTGAATTATGATCTATGATGATGAAACAGTATAATGAAGTTGATTTTGATGATGATTTGGTGAAGAATTTGAGGAATTGGAATGAAAATTCAATGAAAAAGAATGAGAGAATTTGGGAGATTCTTGGTGAAAATGAAGCCAACCCTTGATCAATCTTCATTTCATGAATATATAGGGCTCACATGAACATTCTAGATCCATCTTGCACATTCCCTTGCCTTCCAACTTTGATCCATTTTTGAAATGTTTCTTAAAAGGCAAGTAACCATGAATATCTTTCTTTTTTCCTTCTAAACTCAAAAAAGTGTTTGAACCATTGTCTTTAGAATGTCTTTTCCATTCAAAATCATATATTGGAAGTCTCCATTTGGACTTAGAAATCTCCCAAACCATTTTTCATCTTGACTTTATTCAAATTATAAGCCATTTTAGTTCAACTTTGGACCAATCATGCAACTTCATGCTATGAGCTTTTCCAACAACTTGTGACCTTCTTTCTAGACTTAAAATCCCATTTGGAGCAAGTTTGATGTTGTAAGTTTTTCCATTTGAGGCCTCCTTGTATGAGTTTTGGACATAGGTTAAAATGACCTGTAATTCACAAATGCCCAAAATACCCTTTGCTTGCCAAGACCATAAGTTGAGTTCCACACATCATATGAAGGCATGCTATACCATTCTAGAAAGCTAAGACAATGAGGAACAATTCTTATGTTGACCAAGAATTCATTTGAAATCTCCTTGAGGGGTAAAAATTGCTTGGAAGTCAAGTCACTTTCACAGACAAAAATTCAGATACCTCAGATGACCTGTAACTTGCAAGGACCATAACTTGAGTTCTATAAATCTCCTTGATGTCTTCCACCACTCAAATTAAAGGTCTTGAGATCCTCTACAAGTTTCATGTTGGCCAAGAAGCCATTTGAAGCTAGCATTTTGATTTATCTTGCTTGGAAATTTGACCCAAACTAGGGGATTTTACACAGAAACCCTAATTTAGAAACTCCTCTTCTCCTTGATTTCTCTTGAATTCTCCTTGGCATATCTCTATATCCTTCTTCATATGTCCCATGATGAACCCCACATCTCTCCACTAGACTTGAATGCCCCTTAAATCAGTCAATTGACCTAGGGTTGACCTAGGGTTGACCCAGATGAAACCCTAGTTGACTGCCTTCAGTTATAGCTGTTGTGCTCTCATCAATGACTTGTCTCCTTCTCCAAATGACTTTCTAAGTCTCTCATAAGGTCTAGATACTCTCCATGCCTTCAACTCACAGCTCACAACCCTCTTGTTGACCCTCAGATACCCTCAGCTAGGAGATGGACTCAAGGCTTGATCTGCTGCACTCTTTGCTTTCAAATTCTTTCCTGATGACTTGAATGAGATTGAATTGGGATAATAACCTCTTGATAGGCTTCTAGAGATGAGAATAATGATTGGTCCCCTGTTGAATGACTTGCTATGCTTATGCTATGCAGATGGTTAGTCTATGTACATGACTCTATATGCAAATGCTAATGATAATGAAACATAAACCAAGTGAATAAGGTTGGGCAAATTTTAGGGTGCAACAGCTGCCCCTATTCAAGCGACTTGGACCCGATTGGGTGAAGAGCCCGGAGCCTTCAGACATTCGCGGTACGAGACGGTTGAATACTAGTGAAACCAGAAATTTGCCAACCGCAAAACTAAATTGCGCTCCTGCTCAGGGAACGACATTCATCAGCTGAATCTGACTATTACAGTAACCCACTGATCTCGTGCGACTGTGCTGGGGATTATCTTCATCGTTCTGAAGAGGATTCTGTCATCACAGATTGCTTGCTTGTCCACGTTAGGACTCTGTCCGTCATCAATACGAAGAAATCTCAACTAAAACCTGTCCACGTTAGGACTCCATTTGCTGTTAACCCAGAAAAATCTCGGCAACTCCGCTGGGGATAATTCGTCTGCATTTCCATCAACTGAATCGTCCACGTTAGGAATAACCTCTTCCACGTTAGGAGTGGCACCTGTCCACGTTAGGAATAACATCGTCCACGTTAAGAGTCATCCCTTCTGTATCTGTCCATGTCAGGACTAACCCTTTCATCTTTCCACGTCAGGAAGCAATCTTCTTTCCGCGTAAGGAGAACTATATCAATCTGTCCACGTAAGGACTCCAATACCACTTGACATGCCCGCGTCAGGACTCCGATCTTTCCACGTAAGGAATTCAACTTTGGTTCTGAACCTGTCCACGTCAGGACTCAACTTTCCACGCGATGAGTGCATCATTCTTCCACGTCAGGAATCAACTTTTCTTGAATCTGTCCACGTAAGGACCCCCAGTTTTTCCACGTAAGGAGTAAACCTTCTTCTTCCGCATTAGGAATAACCTCTTTGATCTGTCCGCGTCAGGACTAAACTCTTCCACGTCAGGCATAATCCATTTCTTTCCACGTCAGGAATCAATCTCTTTTCCACGTAAGGGATGCTCTTGATATGTCCACGTAAGGACTCTGATCTTTCCACGTAAGGAATACCAACTTCTTTCCGATTTGTCCGCGTCAGGACTACATTTTTCCACGTGAGGAATGCCATCTTAATCTGTCCACGTAAGGACTCCATTCTTTCCACGTCAGGAATGCTGTCATTTCCACGTAAGGAAACTATCTTTTTCCGATTTGTCCGCGTCAGGACTACATCGTCCATGTTAGGACCCACTTCTCCACGTTAGGAATAATAATCTCTTTGATTTGTCCACGTCAGGACTAAACTCTTCCACGTTAGGAATCTATCTCGTTCTTGACTTGTCCACGTTAGGACTCAGGCGTCTTCGACCCGCTGAGGAAATAAGACTTGTCCACGTAAGGACTCACATCCTTGTCTGATCTGTCCGCGTCAGGACACCAACACAAAGAGTAATCACTTTTGTCAACGTCATGACCTCCCATTCCACTAATTTCGAGAAACTGAATCTGCCCACGATAGGACTAACACATCTCACCAACCCGGGGAATAAACCTGTCCATGTTAGGACGCCCACTTCTGAAGAAATCCCGTCAATCCAGGGGTAAATTGTCCGCGTCAGGACTTAGTTCTCCAATGATCCTCACCCAAAAACTTCTCAGCACTGACGTGACAGCGACTTTGAGACGGACTCTACTGAGGATGTCTGGAAACCAAACTATCGAACGCCTGTTCTGATAACCAGCGGTGGCCTCTGAAATTCTGACTCATGGAACTCTTGATGACAACTGCTTCTGCTTGGAAATAAAGAGAAACTTATCCTGGCAACTCTGGCGGGGAAAATAAGAGACATTTGCATAAATGACTCTGTTAGAGACAAAGAGAATCTCATCATGCTAACTCTGTGGGGGAATACCGCCGAAACTGACATTATCATTGGATGTCTCATGCCGAGGTCTTGAATGTTTGGTAGTTCATTTGAGCAAGAATTCTCTCCACCTGAACTACTAGAGTACAGGAACCGCTTCAGCAAAATAAATGCTGGAAGGATAATGTCGACTCCGCCGGGGATAGCCAGATGCTACAGAATTATTCCAGCAAAATAAATACTGGAAGAGTGAAGCCAACCCTGCTGGGAAATTGGGAACTCAAACCAAACACCATGCTGAGGTAACCCCCTGCTGGGGAAAATAACTTTGCTGGGGAATAGCAGATGTGCGCAGTATGATCGGACTTCCTGCTGGAACGTGAACTGATATCACACAGTATCTCTGACAAAATAACTGACAGGAACCACCATCAACTCTGCTTGGGAGAGTCTTGATCTTCGAATTCCACTGGAAGGAATGAAAACACTTGCAAAGAGAATCCCGCTGGGGGAGAGATGATTCTCTTGGGGAAAATTAACTGACTCCCTGGAGGAGAGTGCATGACCCTGCAGGGAAAGATGAACCTGTCTGAATACAGCCTTACGATCTTGGAATCGCCAAACTCTGCTGAGGATGAACGGCTTTTCTGGAGCACATTATTTGGATGAACTACGGCTAGCTGGGAAATTCTATCCTTTTTCAGGAAAAACACGCATGACCTGCGTGAAGACTGAGTCTTTCGTTATCGCCATCTTTTGATCATTTTCCTCGTATGGTTATGGAACCTGCAACAACACAAACAAGACACGACAAGCCTATGCAATCAAATCAGTTCAGGTTAGTGACGTTACACTCAGTTAATTCAAAGCTTTAACGATTGTTGGCAAGGGCCAGCGACGTTATACTCATGCTAGTCTCATCAAACTTAGGCGTTTTATCATGCACAAAACAGTAAAGAACAGTGTCAAGTACTGAATAACGTATTTTCATTGATCGGGCCCCTGAATGGGCGGAGTTTTTGTACACGGGATGTAACTCCTGAAAAGAGGAAGCTACGCAAAGCAAATACATAAGTATGCACAAGAAACATGAATATTTTGACAAATTAAATTTTGTACACATGTCGGCAACGGGATGCAGATGAACACCACGAACTGATCCTCCCATGACTCGTCCGACTCTAATGCCTTCCCGGTATCCCCACTTCTGAAGAGATTGTATCCGATAACTGACTCCTCAAATGTATTCTCCCGCATTGATGCTCATTGTAATATCAAATTCGGACCGCAGTCATTTGCTTTTCAAATCCCTAACTTTTGCGTGAACCGCCCTTTACGGGTTTTCAGTTCACCGGGATACCCTTTTTTGCCGAAGCCGCCCAGTGTAGGTTTTCAACTTCGCGGGTGTACATTTTTTCAATTTTATCCCTAACTTTTGCCCGAACCTTTCATTCTGTTTTTGGTTCGCCAGGATGCCCCATTTTTGCCTGGACTCTCTTTTTCTGTCCAGCGGGTCTATTTCAAGCAAAGTATTTTTTAACTGCGTCCGAATTCACAGGTGACGCAAAGTCCTCTCCGTCCATGGTGGACAACAACAACGCTCCTCCTGAAAAGACCTTACTGACAACGTATGGCCCTTCGTAGTTGGGGGTCCACTTGCCCCTGTGATCTGCTTGCGGCGGGAGAATCCTCTTCAGCACAAGGTCGCCCGTCTGAAAGCTTCGCGGAAGTATTTTCTTGTCGTACGCTTTCTTCATTCGTCTTTGATACAAACGACCGTATGCCAGAGAAGCTAGCCTCTTCTCATCCATCAAACTCAGTTGGTTCAATCTATTCGTTACCCATTCTGCCTCGTCCAGCTGAACGTCTCGCAATACCCTCAGAGAAGGGATCTCAACTTCCAATGGTAATACCGCTTCCATTCCGTATACCAACGAGAACGGAGTGGCCCTGGTTGATGTGCGTACCGTCGTACGATAACCGTGCAAAGCAAAAGGTAGCATTTCATGCCAATCCTTATAGGTCACCACCATTTTCTGAACGATCTTCTTGATATTCTTATTGGCCGCCTCAACAGCGCCATTCATCTTGGGTCGGTAAGGGGAGGAGTTGTGATGTTCGATCTTGAAATTCTGACAGAGCTCCTTCATCATTTTGTTGTTCAGATTTGAACCATTATCCGTGATTATCCGCTCGGGGATCCCATATCGGCAAATGATATCTCTTTTGATGAATCTAGCCACCACTTGCTTCGTTACATTCGCGTAAGACGCCGCTTCCACCCACTTGGTGAAATAATCGATTGCTACTAGGATGAACCGATGCCCGTTAGAAGCTGTCGGCTCGATCTTCCCAATCATATCGATTCCCCACATCGAGAATGGCCATGGAGATGACATCACATTTAAAGGACTTGGAGGCACGTGTATCCTGTCAGCATATATTTGGCACTTGTGGCATTTCCTCGCGAACTTGAAACAATCCGTTTCCATCGTCAGCCAAAAATAACCTGCCCGCAGCAGCTTCCTTGTCATAGCATGTCCACCAGCATGCGTACCAAAGGCACCTTCTTGAATTTCCTCCATGAGAAGCTTTGCCTCTTTCTTGTCTACACAACGCAACAACACCAAATCGTGGTTTCTTCTGTACAAGACGCCATCCGGATTCAAGTAGAAATTACCCGCTAATCTCCTGAGAGTCTTCTGATCTTGACTGGATGCCCCAGCCGGATACTCTTTATTCTTCAGGAAATTAAGGATATCGAAATACCACGGTTTGTCATCAGATGCTTCGTCAATAGCAAATACATAAGCTGGCCTGTCCAACCGAGAGATAGTGATTTGGGGAGCTTCGTTCCAGAAGTTGACCTTGTACATGGAAGACAAAGTGGCAAGGGCGTCAGCCATTTGATTTTCTGCCCGCGGTACGTGATGCAATTCAACTTTGTCAAAGAAAGGCAACAATCTCCTTGCATAATTCATGTAATGTATCAAATTGGGCTGGCGTGTCTCCCATTCCCCTTTGATCTGATTCACTACCAGAGCTGAGTCTCCGTATACGTCTAGATGTTTGATTCGCAAATCAATGGCTTCTTCAAGCCCCATTATACAAGCTTCGTATTCGGCCTCATTGTTGGTAACGGCAAAGGTCAATCGGGCAGTAAACGGGATGTGCGACCCGTGTGGCGTAGTGATAATTGCCCCTATTCCGCTACCGTAAGCATTCACAGCTCCGTCAAATATCATCTTCCACTGGGACCCTAACTCCGGTCCTTCGTCTGGCAATGGTTCTTCACAGTCCTTCATCTTTAAGTACATGATATCCTCGTCAGGAAAATCAAATCTCATCGATTGGTACTCTTCAATAGGCTGCTCCGCCAGATACTCAGACAGCACACTCCCCTTTATAGCCTTTTGCGAGACGTATTGAATATCATATTCAGTCAAGACCATCTGCCACCGGGCAATTCTACCTGACAATGCCTGCTTTTCGAATATATATTTGATTGGATCCATCTTCGAGATAAGCATGGTTGTATGATTCAGCATGTACTGCCTCAAACGCTTGGCGGCCCAGGCTAGCGCGCAACAAGTTTTCTCCAGCATTGAGTACCGAGATTCACAGTCTGTAATTTTCTTACTCAAGTAATAGATCGCATGCTCTTTTCTCCCTGTCTCGTCGTGTTGACCGAGAACACAACCCATGCTTCCCTCAAGAACCGTCAAATACATTATCAAGGGTCTCCCTGCCACTGGGGGTATCAAAATAGGAGGCTCCTGCAGATACTTCTTTATTTTATCGAACGCCTTTTGACAATTTTCGTTCCACGTTACAGCTTGATCTTTCTTTAACAGCTTGAATAATGGTTCACACGTGGCCGTTAGGTGAGATATGAACCGGGCAATGTAGTTCAATCTCCCTAAAAACCCGCGCACCTCTTTCTCTGTTTTAGGCGTCGGCATTTCTTGTATTGCTTTTATTTTAGCAGGATCGACCTCTATTCCTCTTTCGCTTACGATAAACCCCAGCAGTTTACCCGATCTCACCCCGAAGGTGCACTTATTAGGGTTCAGCCTCAGCCTGAACTTCCTAAGCCTTTTAAACAACTTCAGCAGATTCACCAGATGCTCTTCCTCCGTCTGGGACTTGGCAATCATATCGTCAACATAAACTTCGATCTCTTTATGCATCATGTCATGAAAAAGAGTCGTCATTGCACGCTGATATGTTGCCCCAGCATTTTTCAAACCAAAGGGCATCACTTTGTAGCAAAATGTTCCCCAAGGCGTTATGAAAGTAGTCTTCTCCATATCCTCTGGCGCCATTTTAATTTGATTATAGCCCGAAAAGCCATCCATGAAGGAGAATACAGAGTATTGAGCAGTATTATCAACTAACACGTCAATGTGAGGAAGTGGAAAATCGTCTTTTGGGCTTGCTTTATTCAAATCTCTATAATCCACGCACATTCGAACCTTGCCATCTTTCTTTGGCACTGGTACGATGTTAGCAACCCATGAAGGATACTTCGTCACAGCCAGGAACCCAGCGTCCCACTGTTTCTGTACTTCCTCTTTGATCTTCATTGCCATATCTGGTCGAGTTCTGCGAAGCTTTTGTTTGACCGGTGGGCAATCTTCTTTCAGTGGCAGGCGATGCACAACCATATCTGTATCGAGCCCTGGCATCCTCATATGACCAAGCGAATACATCATTATACTCTCGGAGCATTTCAACCAGTCTCCGCTTGATATCACTCTGCAGTGCGGCTCCGATACGAATATTCTTCTCAACCCCTTCCGACCCCAAGTTGATAATTTCGATGACCTCATCATGAGGCAGAATGGCTCTTTCCTCTTGCTTCACTAGCCAAGACAGTTCTTCAGGAACGTCGCTATCTTCGACAACCTCTTCTTCGGTCTGGAATACCGGGCGGTCGAAGTCGGGACGAGTCATAGGTGGCTCAAGGATGTCATCTGAAAATGTTATCCTGCAAAAGGAATGGTTAAGTGCTTCAAAATGCGTATAAAGCGAATAACCACGTTGCCATTTTATTGAAAAACATAAAACAAGAAAGACAGGGATTACAGTATTTGCACATGAAAAAACGCCATTTATTTAATGATTAACACGCAATGTTTATAACAACACAGCCCTAAGCAAATCCTGATGCCCCGGGCAAGACATCAGATTATTCAACAATTAATAAAGCAAAGCATTACTGTTTAAAAGTCACAGGAACAAGCTCCTGAATAGACCAGTTGCACAGTCCTTGTCCTGGCGTGCTTGGCTGAATCCAGGCATCCATATCACAGTCGCTGTCTCCTTCATCAGACTCTGAAGCAGCATTGACAGTTTCATGACGTACTCCACTGGCAGAGATGGTGATTTACTTTCTGAAATGGGGGGCCTCCACGGAAGGAGTTGATGACGACGGTTGGTACCCCAGTCCGAACCGGTCCATTTTCACAGGAATGTCCAGCACTTTGCCCCAGCCCTTGGCTTCTCCTGCTTCTACTAGAGCTTGAGCTTCTTTATACGATGAGACAGCTATCTCTGGCACTTTGCTCGGCTCGGGACCTTTGTCCTTGATGCGCAAACCTTCGAATGCCTGGCATGGTGTCTCGTGGATCTCCCCGTCGACTTCCACATATTTAAACGAAGATAGATGGCTGACCAGGATGTCTTCTTCTCCGCACACGGTGACTACGCTGTCTCCGACCATATATTTTAACTTCTGATGCAGGGTAGACGTGACTGCCCCTGCCCCATGAATCCAGGGTCTTCCAAGCAAGCAGCTGTACGCAGGCTGTATATCCATGATATAAAACTCAGTTGCAAACACTTCCGGCCCCACTTGCAGAGGCAAGGTAATCGATCCGAAGACTGTTCTCCGCGTGCCGTCAAACGCTCTGACTACCAAATCACTGGGTGTACACAAAATCCCTCGAACATCCAGCTTCATCATCGCCTTCTTGGGCAGCACATTCAAAGATGATCCGGTGTCAACCAATACGTGCGACATTACGGATCCTCTACATTCAACAGATACGTGTAATGCCATATTATGATCTCTCCCTTTCGGAGTCAAGTCAAAATCGGTAAAGCCCAGACTGTGGCCTGCATTCACATGTGCCAATACTCCTTCTAGCTGATTTACGGAGACATCCTGGGGTACAAAAGAAGTGTCCAGGACTTTCAGCAAAGCATTTCTGTGAGCTTCCGAACACAACAGCAATGATAGGATAGATATTTTGGACGGTGTCTGCTGCAGATGCTCCACAATCTTATAATCACTTTTCCGAATCAAGCGCATGAATTCTTCTACATCCTTTGATGCTGCTTCTTTTTCACTTGCTTGTACCGGAACATTTTCAACCACTTTCCCTTTTCCTTTCGCTAGTCTTTCAGCCTTCACTTCAGGAGATATAAAGATCCTGCCACTCCTCGTCATGCCTCCTGAGCCAACAACATTATCCACAATCTCCGCTGACTGCTTGTTAACATCAATTTTTATCCCATCACAATACACCTCTAGCCCATATGACCATGGGACTGCTTTCGTGTTCTCATACGGGATTGGCCCGGCCTTAGTTATGGTGATCGGTGGTCGCTGAGCTGGTGCTGCAATAGTGATCGTCTTCCGAGGAATCGTCACTGTGGCCACATCACTCCGATTATCCACTGCTGCCCCTGCAGGCTCGTCAGTTGCCGCTCGATCAAACTGCAATATACCTTCATCAATTAAAACCTGGATGCCTTTCTTCAAATCCTCACACCCCCCAGCTAGGGTCCAACAGTCTAAGCAATACTCGTTACATCCTGGGTAAACACCTCCTTGCAACAGTCGGCTCTTTATCTCGCTCAGCGGCGTCTTTAAATCTTCAACATTCATAATAAGATTCAGACCTTCCTCAGTCAGCACGGCGTTTGCCCCATGATTAGGCATGGGTTTCTGGACTATATTCGGACCTGCCGTTCCAAAATTGATAGTCTTGTTGTCTAAAAGATCCTGCACAACGTGCTTAAAAGCATGGCAGTCTTCTATATCGTGGCCCGGGGCCCCAGAATGAAACTCACAGTGCCTGCTTGCATCGTAGCCGAACGGGGGAGCTCCCGTTATCGGTGCCAGAGTTCTTTTCTCTACCAGATTCAATCCCAACAGTGTCTGCAACAAATCGGCATAGGTTGAGGGAGGCTTCTCAAACACTCTTCTCGGCTTACTACCCTGGAATCTTCGCTGAGCTTGCTGTGCCCCCTGCTGAGGCTGCTGCTGCTGTGGCATTGGTTGCTGCTGAACCGGTTGTTGTTGCTGGATTGGTTGTTGTTGATATGGGATAGTAACACTCGACACCTGCTGCGGCTGACGATATTGACCTCTTCCCCTGCCTCGGCCTCGGCCTCGGCCTCCAAATACTGCGCTTGCCTCGCCCTGACGGCGCCCACCATAAGCTTTCCTATTACTGCCAGATGCAGTTGATTCCTCGACTTGGAACTTTCCTTGCTTAATATTACGCTCAATCTTTTCCCCCATCAGAATCAGGTCTGAAAAACTGGCCAGAGACGTATGAAACAGCATATCATGAAACAGCCCTGTGAATGTGCCGACAAACATGTCATTCATTTCCTTATCTTCAACCGGAGGACGGACCCTGGCAGCCATATCGCGCCACCTTTGCGCGTACTCTTTAAAACTCCCCCCCTTCTTCTGCGACAGCCCGGCCAACTGGACCCGATTGGGTGCCAGGTCGCTGTTATACTTGTAATGGGCTACAAACGCCTCCGCCAATTGCTTCCATGTCTTGATATCAGTTGGCTCCAACCCCATGTACCACTCTAGGGAAGGGCCCGATAGACTATCCTGAAAGAAATGCATTAGCATTCTTTCATCAGTGGAGTATGCAGACATCTTTCTGTAATAAGCTCGTACATGCACTTTCGGACATGTGTCTCCCTTGTACTTGTCGAACGCAGGAGCTTTGAATTTAATTGGCACCCTCAAGCCAGGTACCAAGCCCATTGTTGCCATGTCCAATCCCACAGCACTCTGATTTAAGACTCCCTTCATCTGCTCTTCCAGCATTCTAATCTTTTGGGAATCATCCATCGGCCCTTCAAAACCTCCTCCGGAGAAGGCATCCTCCTGCTGATCCTCTTGCCACATACCGTTTCCAGCTCCGTACCCATCATAGGCATTATTACGTCCAGCTCTGATCTGATTCATCCCCGGACCTCGGCCTCTATTGCCATACCCTTGAACACCTCCAGCAGGACCAAAAGCCATAAATCCAGTACCATTTCCGTTTCCAAAGCCTCCGTAACCCTGATTGACCATACCATAACCATCTTGCCCAAAGCCTTGAGCATTAAAGCCATACTTGCCAGTGTTATCGAATCCCTGATCGTTGAATCCGAATCCAGTATTGCCAAAGCCATTGCCTCCTAGATTATCTCCCAAATTGACATCACCCAGCCCAACATTATGAACAACAGTTTCATTCCCAACTCCGACGTTACCATTCACCGCAGCGGTAGCGTTGTTGACATTAGCGGCAGGTATATTGACCACGGGCGGAGCCACTGGCGTGGGAGTGCCGTCTCCCTGAGCAGTATCAACCCGGACAGACTGATGATCTTCATTACCATGACCAGCGTTGCGAGCCAACAGAGGCTGGACCATGGCCTGCAAATTCTCCTGCCCTTTTGCTATAGCCTCCATGGTCTGCATGAAGAGGGCGAGCTTCTCGCGCACATCTTGCATCTCGTTCTGCATTTGGTCCATGATTTTTCGACAATTGGAGCGTGTAGAATAGCGGTGCGAGTGCTGATCTGGAATCCTGTTAAGTACCTGGTACAGAGCAAGAAATAAGACACCATCCAAAGATTACCTGTAATGCAATATGAATATGAATGCAATGCAATGTGTCTGTGCATTAGGGAAGTTCATTCCCCCAGTTCTAGTGCGAAGGTGCCGGTGCAGTGACAGTGCTGACAATAGGAATATCGGAGCTGAATCATAGAAAGCCTCATATATTGCAGAGAAAATGAATAAGCCCAGGGTACAATATCACTGAGAGTACAAAGAAGACATGACCTCAACCAACAATCCTGGTGATGGTCAGCACTATGCAAATAAAGCATACAAATTACTACATGAAATGATCAAATCCTCCCAAAAGTCTGGTACTCTTCTATCAACTTCTTGGTCTCCGGATGGCTTGGTCGATCAAGCAGTCCTTCAACAAGCTGGTTTCTCCTTTTAAGGACACGGCGTACGTCTTCAGCAGTTTCTTCCCATGTTGCTTCTCCGAAGCAATCTTCTAACTTTCGCTTCTGAGACACTGCTTCATCTCTGGATTTGATTGCCTTGTTCAGTGCATGCTGGACACTATACCGGGTCATCACTTCTTCCTCACACTTCTTGATGCTAGACTTCAACTTCTCTTCGAGGTCGGAAATTTGCTGCTTCAGCTTATCTTCCCTCTTCTTATTATTGGTGAGCGTAGCATTCCAAGTCTTATTGCAAGAGGAAATCTCTCGGTGTGCCGCGTCGAGCGCTTTCTTTTTGGCTTCCAGCATGTCATGGGAGCTTCTGAACTCTTGCCCCAGACGTTCACGCTTTTTCTTTTCCTCAGTCAACTCGGCCCCTAACCTGTTTACTAGCTCGATCTGTTGTTGGAAAGCATACACAGCCTTGTTTTTCCCGCTGCGTGCCTGGGCTAACTCTTGCTCTAACCCTTCATTAATCTTCATCAAGGCTTCTTTTTCTTTCACAACTTGTTCGTAGACTTCTCTAGACACAGTAGTTGGCTCTTCTACCGGAACGGGATCAAGGATTGGTGCATCTGGAAACGGCATCCTCAACTGACTAGCCCTCTCCTGAATCCAAACTCTATAAGGTGCATAGGCCTGACAGTCATTCTTTCCTAACAACGGCTTCCCTCTGCGGTTAATACGCGTCCAGGCATGTTGCAACTTGGCTAATAACTCCCCCTTCACGTCTCCGGTGAAGTACAGAGATTCCTGTACTTCTTCCTCCTGAGGTGGATTCTTCAGTGCATATCCGAACTGGCGAATGAATAAAGAAGGGTTGTAATTGATACCCCCTTTTCTTCCTATCAACGGCACATTAGGGTACCCAGAACAGCTGAAGATGAGCTCAGATCCCAACAGGTCTCGATCAAACCACTCCATATCTTCCGACGATAGCCTCATCAGGCGCTCTGGCCAACCAGCTGGGACTGTGGTCTCTGCAACAGATTCTCTCTTAGGAAGGTGACTCTCAAACCACATACTCAACAAGGGCACACACAGGTGAACATTCTTCCCTCTTCCCTTCTCATTCTTATAATGCAGTGAGTGGTAGAGATCTCCGAGTAAGGTAGGTACAGGATTACCAGCGGCAAACAAGTAGAAAGCATCAAAGTCCACAAAATCCGGTATATTGGGGAACAGTACTATACCATAAATGCACAAGGCCAACACAGCATTGAAAGCAACCCAGCACCCGCTCTTGGCGTACTCTTGGGCTTTACCAACTAAGAACTGAAATGAGAAGCCTGGAACTCCACGGGAAATAGTAGTCACAAGTTCAGAAGCATCAACATGCAAGGCTTTTGCCAATTCCTCAGGCTTGGGTTTGGCGCCATAATGAATGAATGGAACCTGATTCTGCACGGGCAGCTCAACATACTCAGCGTATTCTTCCAGGGTTGGTCCCATAATAAAGTCAGAGAACGTAAAGCACCTCAAAGCAGGGTCGTAGAATTGCATCAAAGCATACAGCCCATCTAACTCTACCTCTGTAGGTTTGCACACCAATCTCAATAATCTACCATAGCTCATCCGGAAACTCCTACGAACACCCTCATCAGCAAGAGAGATCAACCCCAGTAAAGGAACAATATCAGGCGTAGGCAATTTGTAAGCAACCGTTCTCCTTAAGCTAGTCATGATCAAACACTCAGAAGTCTGGGCACTAGAACTAGGGAAATGCAAATGCACCTGCAGCACAGACACACGTTAGTGAAATGCAAATGGTAATGGATATGCAGGCAATGCAATGCAAGTAACATGCAACAGGGACCAAAGCTGCAGCTGAATAGTCTAAACCCAATCAAGAAAGGTCTCAGATAGACCATCCAGAAGTCATCAAACCCTGGTCTCAGATAGACCTAAAATAAAACTCCAACACTGGTCTCTGACAGACCTCACACCATAACTCCAACTGGTCTCTGATAGACCTCAAATCACATCTCTAATTGGTCTCTGACAGACCTCAGAACTTTCCAACTGGTCTCTGACAGACCTCAAAACACATCCCCGATTGGTCTCTGACAGACCTCAGAACACATCTCCAAATGGTCTCTGACAGACCTCATAACTCTCCATAAATAACCAGGATCTCTGATCAAGAAATAACCGGTATCTGAAGGTCTGGTTACCTGCATAACCCAAAATCCCCTCACAGGTGGGTGGCCCTATAACTGACACAAGGTACGGCATCCTATGCGGTCGTCGGCGTCACAGACTTTCAGGGTTGATGATACGATTCCCAGAAGGAGTGGCATCATCAATTCCTGAAGAGGCCTCACTTAGCCAACTTCCAAATGATCGGTTCCCAGAGTCGACAATTCAACTAACCAGCAACCCACGCCAACCAAAGGAAGGGACAGGAAGCCAACCAGAGGAACCTCGTCTGAGTGTAGATTTCATGGGACACCAAAGCAAGCAAAGCAAGCGGGCGCCCACTAATTTCTACTCTAATTCTAGGTGCACTCAAGCCCAGGTCCGGCTTATCTCTCAATATCAGAACACCCGTTACACCCCAGATACAGCAATAATAAACAATATATAAAGCTGAAAATAAAGGTCAGAAATATAAATCCATACAAAAATCCTCGACGGGAAAACAAGCGTTAGGATTGACTCTCTCAAAGGGACGTTGGATCCCAAATGCATAAGAACCATCGCAGTCCTTAGCAGCCAGGGGACGTTGGATCCCCAGCAGAGTCGCCAGTTGTCGCTACTGCGAAAATCGGCGCCGGCTGAACAGAAGAGTCGCCACCGTGCGTTATTTATCCCACGGGAGGGAAAGGAAACGCTCAGAGTAAACCTCGCACAACACGGGAAAGGTATGGTCATCGCAACCAAAACCTGGGTTCGGGAGTCGGTTACGCAAGGGGAAGGTATTAGCACCCCTCACGTCCATCGTACTCGATGGGATCCACGCTTGTTTTCGGGTATGGATTGTTATTCTATCTAAACTATAGGTCAGGGGTTAAAAATAAAATAAAATGAAAATAAAAATGACTCGGCAAAGTATCGCACTTTATGCCTACGTATTCCCGTCTGGAACGAGAAATCAGAGTCAACGTAGTTCGCCTACCTACGGGAAAGGAGGGGAAGGTTGCTCGCTAGGATATCGCATCCTATGCCTACGTACTTCCACACAGCATGGAAGATCAGAGCAAACGTAGCTCGGGCCACGTACGACACAAGTCTGTCTTGATTGATTTTATTCCTTCTGAAAAAGGTTTTTCTTGATTAACAGTCCCGGCGGACAAAAATGACGTCTTGATGAGTTCACATTCTTTTACGGAAGAAGTGTCTTTTATTGTGTTTGAAATCTTTATGTGTTTTTCTGTTTGTTTTGAGAAAGAAAGAGACAGAACTCTAACCTATGGTTGCGAAGGGAGACAAACTAACCTAATGTTATCATGCATGGGTTAAGACCTAGTGTCTATCATGCTCCTCTCTTGCACAGAGAGAAACAGAGATCCTACGGGATAGGCAGAAACAGAAACAATAACAGATATATACAGTAAAACAGTAAAATGCATGGATGCAACAGCACAAGCGAGGCAAGGGAGTCCCACTCAACCTCAAACCTAGAAAACAATAGGCAAAAGTGAACAGGATTCACTTTCAACCCGACAGGGTAAACAACAAACAATACAGTCCAGAAAACCAATCAATACATCAAGAAATGAAATACAGCAATAAAACACAGCATCAGCAGCTCTGAATCACCATCTGGCTCCAAGCAACCTCCAATCAGCTACAGGCTTCAACAAGCATCAATCTCCATCTTCATGACCTTCAGGCAAGGGCTTTGAACCTCAGTCTTCCATCTGCAATGGCTTTTCTTCATGCTCAAACCTCCAGGATGAGGGATTAGTCACAAGAGTGAATTGGGTGTTAAGCAATCAGTTGACTACCAAGGGTGGTGAACAGACTGCTTCTAACACAAGAGACATTTTCTCTCAAGAGTTCTATCTCATAGACACTATCACCAAGCCTTCCAAAGGAAGGGGTGAGTGTCTTAGAGAGACTCTGAATCACAGAGAAGAATGGATGCAGACAAGGCAATCCATGTTTGAGAAACAAACTTTCTAACCTAGAGCTCTGCCTAGCTCCTAAACCCTAGTCTCCTCAGCATCTGCTAGCAAGAACCTCCTCCTCAACTCTGGCAGTTGATCTTCAATCTTTGGATCTCCAATGGTCTTCATCTCCTCAAATCTTCAGCTTCACCAAGGCCCCAGACAAACCCAATACCCAAGCAAGCAAGCAATAATCCCCAGAGGGCACACCACACCAGTCAATCAGATATACAGACAGTATTAATAGCAGTAGGGGAATCCTAACTTTTTCTCTAAGGGATCTAATAACTACCCATATCCCCTATAGTCCCATAACTAATCTAGTTAAACCCTAAGTCCTAAGGGAAAGAATCAAACTTCCTAAGTCATCACCTAAAAACCCTAATTTGTTCATGTTGTTCAAGCCTACATTAATCACCTAAAATTAATTCCAAAAAATGGGAACTAAATTGTTTCTACAAGTTCAACATCTAATCTAAACACCCTAAAAAGAATGAACAAAAAATATGAAAGCATGTAATAGAACAAAAATTAATAAAATCATGCATGAAATGAATCTATTTAAAATGACATTTATTTAGAAAATATGGAAAAAATATGAAATAAAAATGAAAATGCAATTTTATTTAATGGCAATATTCTACACATTCTAATGAAAATGATGTAAAAAGAATGAATTAAAATGAATTTTTTATGCATTTATTATGAATTTTCAAAGTTGGTGAAAAATTAAAATGGAATTAAAAAAATTGAATTGAATTAAAATGAGGGAGGGGGTATGAATAGTAGGCGCGTTCAGTTAATAATCATTGGGCCAGGCAGAGAGGGGGTGCGCGTAGCACTTTGGTTAAGGCCCAGAAACACTCAGAATTAATGAAAAATAAAAAAGAGGCGCAGGGGGTGAGAATAGGAATAGAAACACGTTCAAACTGGTTTGGGCTCATGCACTGGGGGTGGGGATATCACTCTCACTCAGGCCCGCCCGTTTCAATTAATGAAACGGTGCGTTTAGGGCCAACGCATCTCCCTCCAAATCTGCTTCAAATCTCAGCCCTAGGATTACTCCAAGTCAAAAGTCTTGCCCGAATTGGACCGCTCAGATTACGTCTTCTCCAATGGATCATGAGACTTAGGGTTTGGACTCCATGAATGCCATGCACGAGCAAACTTGAACCTCTCAGTTCTCCCTCTCCAGTCCATGAAACGCCACGCTATAAACATGAAAATTACTCTACATCTCTCCCTCTACACGTCTATGGCACTAGTTCAATCTGAAATTCACTAGATCACTCAACCCGATAACAACAAATTCTGGTCACCATGGAAATCCTCTGCAACTCATCAACACAATTCTCCATCAAACTTGCACTAATCTAATCTATAACTAATGGTTATCATTCTGATCTATCAAGCTAAGATTATGATGCATTCTACTACAAGTTTCAAGCCCTAACAGTTTCTACCACCTGCTAACAATCATCACTAATCTACTCCAAATTCATCCTAATTGCTCTACTAACATCCTACATCATATCTAAACTAACAAATCTATGCTAAACTAACTGAATCAAGCAATTTGAATGAAAACGCACCTGGTGCAAAAGCTTGAAAACAGCTATGGAAACTTGTGAATCCACCAACACCAATGCTCAGATCTTGATCAGTGAGTGAAGCTCTTGCTTCTGTATGCAACACTTGAATGAATCTTGACTTGAATTGTGCTATCCACTTGAAATTGCACTTTTGATGTTAATGATGGAAGTGCTCGAAAATGGAGTAATCACACCTTGTTCTTGATTGAATTATGATCTATGATGATGAAACAGTATAATGAAGTTGATTTTGATGATGATTTGGTGAAGAATTTGAGGAATTGGAATGAAAATTCAATGAAAAAGAATGAGAGAATTTGGGAGATTCTTGGTGAAAATGAAGCCAACCCTTGATCAATCTTCATTTCATGAATATATAGGGCTCACATGAACATTCTAGATCCATCTTGCACATTCCCTTGCCTTCCAACTTTGATCCATTTTTGAAATGTTTCTTAAAAGGCAAGTAACCATGAATATCTTTCTTTTTTCCTTCTAAACTCAAAAAAGTGTTTGAACCATTGTCTTTAGAATGTCTTTTCCATTCAAAATCATATATTGGAAGTCTCCATTTGGACTTAGAAATCTCCCAAACCATTTTTCATCTTGACTTTATTCAAATTATAAGCCATTTTAGTTCAACTTTGGACCAATCATGCAACTTCATGCTATGATCTTTTCCAACAACTTGTGACCTTCTTTCTAGACTTAAAATCCCATTTGGAGCAAGTTTGATGTTGTAAGTTTTTCCATTTGAGGCCTCCTTGTATGAGTTTTGGACATAGGTTAAAATGACCTGTAATTCACAAATGCCCAAAATACCCTTTGCTTGCCAAGACCATAAGTTGAGTTCCACACATCATATGAAGGCATGCTATACCATTCTAGAAAGCTAAGACAATGAGGAACAATTCTTATGTTGACCAAGAATTCATTTGAAATCTCCTTGAGGGGTAAAAATTGCTTGGAAGTCAAGTCACTTTCACAGACAAAAATTCAGATACCTCAGATGACCTGTAACTTGCAAGGACCATAACTTGAGTTCTATAAATCTCCTTGATGTCTTCCACCACTCAAATTAAAGGTCTTGAGATCCTCTACAATTTTCATGTTGTCCAAGAAGCCATTTGAAGCTAGCATTTTGATTTATCTTGCTTGGAAATTTGACCTAAACTAGGGGATTTTACACAGAAACCCTAATTTAGAAACTCCTCTTCTCCTTGATTTCTCTTGAATTCTCCTTGGCATATCTCTATATCCTTCTTCATATGTCCCATGATGAACCCCACATCTCTCCACTAGACTTGAATGCCCCTTAAATCAGTCAATTGACCTAGGGTTGACCTAGGGTTGACCCAGATGAAACCCTAGTTGACTGCCTTCAGTTATAGCTCTTGTGCTCTCATCAATGACTTGTCTCCTTCTCCAAATGACTTTCTAAGTATCTCATAAGGTCTAGATACTCTCCATGCCTTCAACTCACAGCTCACAACCCTCTTGTTGACCCTCAGATACCCTCAGCTAGGAGATGGACTCAAGGCTTGATCTGCTGCACTCTTTGCTTTCAAATTCTTTCCTGATGACTTGAATGAGATTGAATTGGGATAATAACCTCTTGATAGGCTTCTAGAGATGAGAATAATGATTGGTCCCCTGTTGAATGACTTGCTATGCTTATGCTATGCAGATGGTTAGTCTATGTACATGACTCTATATGCAAATGCTAATGATAATGAAACATAAACCAAGTGAATAAGGTTGGGCAAATTTTAGGGTGCAACAGTATATTTGCCAGTCGTAACCTGGAAGGTTGAAGGGGATTGAACACAAAAGCCCAAAAATTTGCACTCACCAGTGCATGGAGTGATATTGATGGTTGGTTGAACATGATTGAGTGGGCTTAAAGATGCCACTAGGGGAAAGTTCTTCAGTAGTATAATGAGAACTGTCAGGAGTCTGGAGTAATACTGATGTAACAACATGTCTTCATGAGGATAGAGCAATCAATAATGATAACCCTAAAGCAGTCTTGAAGTGATAAATCTGACCTCAGGAGGATAGAGCAATCAATAGCTCTAAAGCAGTCTTGAAGTAATAATGGCTTCAGGAGGATAGAGCAATCAATAGCTCTAAAGCAGTCTTGAAGTAATAATGTGATATGTCTTCAGGAGGATAGAGCAATCAATAGCTCTAAAGCAGTCTTGAAGTAATGATTTCAGGAGGATAGAGCAATGGATAGCTCTAAAGCAGTCTTGAAGTGATAAATCTGACCTCAGGAGGATAGAGCAATCAATAGCTCTAAAGCAGTCTTGAAGTAATAATGGCTTCAGGAGGATAGAGCAATCAATAGCTCTAAAGCAGTCTTGAAGTAATAATGTGATATGTCTTCAGGAGGATAGAGCAATCAATAGCTCTAAAGCAGTCTTGAAGTAATGATTTCAGGAGGATAGAGCAATGGATAGCTCTAAAGCAGTCTTGAAATAATAATGTAATTTCAGGAGGATAGAGCAATGGATAACTCTAAAGCAGTCTTGAAATAATTAGATGGCTTCAGGAGGATAGAGCAATGAATAGCTCTAAAGCAGTCTTGAAGTAGTAATATGACCTCATGAGGATAGAGCAATGAATAGCTCTAAAGCAGTCTTGAAGTAATAGGATGATTTCAGGAGGATAGAGCAATCAGTAGCTCTAAAGCAGTCTTGAAGTCATGAGAGGCTATCAGGAGGATAAAATAACCCTGAGGTTACAATAAAGCAGTCCCAAAGTAATAAGAAGCTCATCAGGAGGATAAAGTAACCCTGAGGTTACAATAAAGCAGTCCCAAAGATCATAAGATTGTTTGTTGGATAATTAACCTGAAAACAAGGTAGCATTCTGTATAACAACATTAGTTTATGCTTTATGTATGCATGTATGACATGATGCACTTAGGTAATGTACTATAGACATATATGTTATGGTATGATGTAAATGATGTATGTATGCTATGACACTGCTGGAAGTGTCTGGATATCCTTGTATAACAACTGCTGGCCAAGGAAAATAAATCCCGATTCGTTGTTGAAGAATATATAACCCTCCGTCTGCTGGGGATAACAAGGTATAGATAACCTCCCGTTGTTGGGGATAACAAGGTATAGATAACCTCCCGTTGTTGGGGATAGTAGGGTATAGATAACCTTCGTTTTCGTTTGATAGTAGGATAAGTATAACATCCCGTCTTCGTTCATCGTGCCCTTATTGGAAAGTAATTTCCCGTATATCCGTATGAGGATAAAAGAGATGGATATAAATTCCAGGGGAGATTAGACTTTGTGAAAATGGATTAGTCCTACTGATGGTTTGTAACTGTCTTGTAAAGATGAACCGGCGAAGCTTCGTTGAAATCCTTCCCTCGTTCGTCCTTAGTAAATACTATTACTGCATTTTCATGCATTTCTGGTAAACATCAATCATATTAAAAGCATACATGCATTCAAACACAACCAATGGACGTTTCGCTTATGTAAATAGGGTAAAAGTAAATCTGGATTCAAAAGATGGAATTTATTTATATCAAAAGTGACCCATACACGGGTAAGTTTGTACAAGGAGACATAAACCCTAGTAAGAGAATTTTGTCATGAAGTTTTACAAAAAGAATCAGCTATGTTGGAAATAATCCTATTGAGTTTCAATTCTACTATTGCCACTCAAGTATCTCATCTTCTTGCTGTTGAGACGGAAACGATTGGATTGAGCTTTATCTGTTTGAGCTTGAGTAAGTAGTACAACTGGTTGCAGTTTCATGAGTGATCCAAACGAGACATAGTCATACGCTTTAATCCCTAACTTTTGCCTGGATTGCCCTTTCAGGTTTTCAATCCACCGGGATACCCTTTTTTGCCCAAGCCGCCTTTTCAGGTTTTCGACTTGCCGGGTGTACATCTTTTTATATATATATCCCTAATTTTTGCCCAAACCCTTTTGGTTTGCCGGGATGCCCTTATTTTTGCCTAGGCCTGTCAACCTAGCGGGTCTCTTTTTATGCGTAGTATTTTTTAACTATGTCTGCGTTTACAGGTTGTGGGAAGTCTTCACCATCCATTGTAGTCAGTATCATGGCACCTCCTGAGAACACTGTCTTGACTACAAATGGTCCCTCATATGTTGGAGTCCACTTGCCCCTTCAGTGTCAATCTCATTGCAGTATGCAGGCTTCTCAAATCTATCAATGGTAATCTTGGGAGCTTCATCATCCCAGCTGATCTCAAACATAGATGCCATGGTGGCCAATGCGTCTGCCAACTGATTCTCTCTTCGTGGAATATGTCCAAAAGTAATCTCTTTGAAATGTGGGATCAAAGACAACACATGTTCTCTGTAAGGAATGAGATTATCATGCTTTGTATCCCAATCTCCTTTAATCTGACTTACTACCAGAGCTGAATCTCCATACACCTCAAGGAACTGAATCTTCATATCAATAGCAACTTGCATACCCATGATACATGCCTCATACTCAGCCATGTTATTGGTACAATAGAAACAAAGTCTGGCAGTAATCGGGGTATGACAACCTTCAGGGGAACTAATCACAACACCAACACCATTACCATGTGCATTGGAGGCACCATCAAAAACCATAGTCCATCGGGATCCTTGTTCAGGTCCGTCATATTGTCCAGGTTCTTTGGTAACAGACATAATGTCTTCATCAGGGAACTCAAAATTCATTGACTGGTAATCATCTACTGCTTGATGAGCCAAATGATCAGCAACAACACTCCCCTTAATGGCCTTCTGAGTAGTATACTGTATATCATATTCCGTCAAGATCATTTGCCATCTTGCAATTCTTCCGGAAAGAGCAGGTTTCTCAAATATGTACTTGATTGGATCCATCTTCGAAATCAACAAGGTAGTATGGGTCAACATATACTGTCTTAGTCGGCGAGCAGCCCATGCCAAAGCGCAGCAAGTTTTCTCGAGCAGTGAGTATCTTGTTTCACAGTCGGTAAACTTTTTGCTAAGGTAGTATATTGCCTGCTCTTTTCGACCAGACTCGTCATGTTGCCCCAATACACACCCCATTGAGTTGTCTAATACTGTTAAATACATAATCAAGGGTCTTCCATCAACTGGTGGCATTAAAATTGGAGGTTCTAGCAAATATCTCTTGATTTCATCAAAGGCAGTCTGGCACTCATCATTCCATTCCATCACCTGATCTTTCTTCAACAACTTGAAGATTGGCTCACAGATGGTAGTTAATTGGGAAATAAATCTTGCAATGTAGTTCAATCGTCCCAAGAAACCTCTAACCTCCTTCTCAGTACGGGGAGCTGGCATCTCTCGTATAGCTTTCACTTTTGCAGGATCCACTTCAATACCTTTTCCACTGACAATGAAACCCAGGAGCTTTCCAGATCTAACTCCAAAAGTACACTTGTTTGGATTTAATCTCAACCTGTATTTCTTCAACCTCTCAAACAACTTGTGCAAATGATCAAGATGTTGTTCTTCATTCTGAGACCTGGCTATCATATCATCCACATATACCTCTATCTCATGATGAATCATATCATGAAACAAAGCCACCATGGCACGCTGATAGGTTACCCCTGCATTCTTCAAACCAAATGGCATTACCTTATAGCAAAAGGTGCCCCACTGTGTCACAAATGTAGTCTTCTCCATATCTTCAGGTGCCATCTTGATTTGATTGTAACCAGAGAAACCATCCATAAAAGAGAATACCTTATGCTGAGCAGTGTTGTCTACCAGGATATCAATATGAGGAAGTGGAAAGTCATCTTTAGGGCTAGCCTTGTTCAGATCTCTGTAGTCTACACACATACGTACCTTACCGTCTTTCTTAGGAACTGGTACCACATTCGCAACCCACTGAGGATAAGAAGTTACGGCCAAGAACCCTGCATTGAACTGTTTCATTACCTCTGCTTTGATCTTTTCTGACATTTCAGGACGCATACGACGAACCTTCTGCTTCTTTGGACGACAATCTTCTTTCACTGGCAAACGGTGAACCATAATGTCTGTATCCAACCCTGGCATATCTTCATAAGACCAAGCAAAGATCTCCACATAGTCACGTAGTATCTGAATCAACCTGCTCTTGACACTGTCCTCTAAATCAGCCCCTATTTTGACCTCTTTTCTGTTTTCTTCAGTTCCCAGATTCACAACTTCGACTGGCTCTTCATGTGGCTGTATAGCTTTCTCTTCTTGTTGTAACAACCTAGCAAGCTCTACAGGTATTTCACAATCGTCCTCGTTTCCGTCTTCAGTTTGATAGATCGGATTCTCGAAATTGTAATTGGCAATAGTAGAACTGTTATCAACTGGATCCAGAGTGGATGAGGATCTGCATTTTAGTGACGTGGGTGCGTGTAAGAACACATAGCTGATGAAGCAAAAATAAAAGAAAAAGAAAGACAAGGAACACAATATTTACGAAAACGAAACGTCCACTGATTTTATTGAATGAAGTATGCAAATGAAATGACAACCCGTAACAAGCACACCATTGTGCCCCGGGTAAGGCACATGGCTTGAAAGTTTTAATTGTTCCAGAAATTATAAATTAAAAAACATAACACAGTAATAGTATTTACTCCTGACTAAAGGAGATAGGGATAACATCTTTAGCTTTCCAATTATTGAGTCCAGCACCCACAGTAGGAAAAATCCATGCCTCCAAGTTGTAGTCTTCATCTTGATCTCCCACAGCATTGATAACCCCTTGATTGGTGATACGAACAGCACGAGCACGACGAACAGCCTTCTGGGACTCTTCTTCCACCACAGCTTTTGCATCATTGAGGGAGGCCATTGCCATTGTTGGAGGGTTTCTGATGACCACAGGAACCTTCTTCACAGCAGGAGGAGTCACACAATCCTTAACAGCCCAGGGAACCACTTCAAATGACTGACATGGAGTTTCAATGTATTCACCTTCTACTTCCAGATACTTGAAAGTGTTTACATGGCTGACAAAGTATTCTTCCTCTCCAAAGACAGTAACAACTTTTCCATTCACCGGATATCTCAACTTTTGATGTAATGTGGAGGTCACAACACCTGCCCCATGGATCCAGGGACGACCAAGCAGACATGAGTACGAAGGACGAATATCCATCACATAGAATGTAGCAGTGAACACCTGAGAACCAACCTTGATTGGAAGATCAATTTCCCCATGCACTACTCTTCTAGAACCATCAAAAGCCTTTACCACAATATTACTGGGCTTCAATACCGTATCTTCAGGACTTAGCTTGTTCAGGACTTCCTTAGGCAACACATTCAGAGAAGAACCATTGTCTATCAGCACATGAGACAGGGTAGTGCCCCTGCATTCAATTGAAATATGCAAGGCCCTGTTATGATCCCTCTTGGCAGGGGTCAAGTCAGCATCAGAAAATCCTAACCCGTTGTCATAGGTCAGGTGAGCAACACAATTCTCAAACTGGTCCACAGAAATTGCACTGGGTACATGAGCCATCTTTAGAAACTTGATCAATGACTTGGCATGAGCCTCAGAACATAATAACAGGGAGAGCATGGAAATCTTTGAGGGAGTATGCCCCAGCTGATCAACAATATCATAATCACTCTTGCGAATGATTTTCAATACTTCTTCCATCTGCTTAGAGAGGTCATCAGCAGCTGGCACATCAGTAGATACAGGCTCAATAATAGGACCCTTGCCCCGAGCATCAGTGGTGGAAGTAACAGCAGGAGTAACTGCACTCTTAGAAGCAACTGGAGGAGAGAAGACTCTTCCACTACGAGTGATCTTGCTAGATCCAGCAATATTATCAATGTCAACAGGCATATCGGGTAAGGGCTCCTGCTTGACACCATGGATGTAAACATCAGACCCATAGTGCCAAGGCACAGCTTTGTCAGATGTATAAGGAATAGGACCAGGAGTGGTAATGATCAGAGGAGCTACTCTGGCTTCAGCAACAACTTTCACAGGACCTTCAGCAGTAATCTTGATTGGGCCCTGACGAGTGATTTTAATGGGACCCTTTGAAGTGATTCTTAGTGGTACTTTGTCAACCATGTCAACCTCTTCAATCTTCTTACCCTGAGTCAGATGATCCACCATACTTTCTACAGATGCTGGTCTTCTTTCAAACACTATAGTATACTTATCCATGAGACGTTGAATCCCATCTCTCAAAATGAAGCAACTATCCGGCTTATAGGTACAATACAAACAATCTTCACGACAACCTGGAAAGATCCCAGCTTGTATTAACCTCTTTTTGATAACAGACAATGGTGTGCTCAATTCCATAACTGAATAGACATGCAGATCTTCATCAATATCTTCATCAATGGCGTTGACAGTCTTCTCGTGATTTGGCATTGGAGCTGTAATCACATTTGGAGTACCTGGTGGATCAAACTCAATTTCTCCAGCATCAATCATATCCTGAATTTTGTTCTTCAAGACCCAGCAGTTATTAGTATCATGTCCTGGACAGTTTGAATGATATGCACATCGTGCATTGGGATTGTACTTGGGAGAGGTAACATTGGGATTCTGAGGGGCCTCCCTCAGGGTAATAAGTTCAGCTTTCAACAAGTGTTGCAATGCCTGAGCCATTGACATGTTGATCTTCGTGAACTGTCTTCTAGCCCTCTGTTGGTTGCCTTGAGGCTGCTCTGTTGTTGCAGGAGTTGGATTTGAAATATGAACTGCACTAACAGACTGATGCCTTCTGTTACGATCAGGCTGACCATACACAGCATTAGATTCTCTCTTCCCAGTGGGAGGCTTCTTTGCAGCACCTGATGAAGAAGTGCCCACTTGGATCTTACCACTCTTGATACCATTCTCTACTCGCTCTCCTGTCATGATCAACTCAGTGAAGCCAGATGATGAGCTTCCAATGAGATGACTGTAAAACGGACCATTCAGCGTACACATGAACATATCAACCAACTCCCTATTAGTTAAAGGGGGTTGAACTCTTCCAGCTAAGTCTCTCCACTTCTGAGCATACTCCTTAAAGCTTTCTTTGGCACCCATAGACATGCTTTGAAGCTGCATGCGAGTGGGGGCTAAGTCAACATTGTATTGATACTGCTTGTAGAAGGCTTCAGCAAGGTCATTCCAATCTCTGATGTTGACACTCTCCAACTGATAATACCACTCTAGCTGAGCTCCAGATAAACTCTCTTGAAAGAAATGGATCCACAACTTTTTATCAGCAGTGTGGGGTTGAATTCTTCTGACATAAGACCTCAGATGCAATTTGGGACAAGAGACCCCATCATAGACAACAAATGTAGGAACTTTGAACCCAATGGGTATGACCACCCCAGATATCAAGCTCAAATCCTCAAAATCCAGCCCAGATGATTTCTGTAATTCCATAGCATCCATTCTATCCACCAGCATCTTGAATTTGTCTTCATTAGGCTCATGGTAATAATTAGCCTCAGAATCAGAGTCCCCCATAGTGTTGTGGAGACTGCCTCTCTCCTGCTCAGATTCTTCAGATTCGTAGTCTTCAACCCCTTCCTTGGTCTTGACAGGACCTTTGAACCTCCTTCCCATGTTGAGCAACCCAGCAGACCTTCTAGCCTTCTTAGTCTTCTTGGCCAGCAGTGTCTTTAATTCATCCTGCCCCTTGGATAGGTTCAGGATCAGCTCTTGGAACTGTGCATTCTGTGCCTGGAGATCCTTAACTGATTGTTCAAGAGCCATTGCTGAAATAAACAGCGAGAAGATGAGAAACCTGTGCACAATTATAAACCTGTGATGCAATGATATGGGAATGCATATGCAATGTTTTCAAGGACCGCAGGATTTAAATTTGCTTAAACAATCAAGAAAGTAACTTTTTATTAGTAATAACTTGTTTTGCCTTTTAGGCTTACAAAAAATGAAAACGAAATAAGTACAAAAGATGGGGTTTTAAGTCTCCCATGGACGTTTCCTCTTTGTGTTGAGGTATGAGTTGAGGTTTCGTTCCTCATGAAGTAGCTTTGTTAGCTCTAGGATCCTTGCTTGGCTTGCTTTGTAATGAGCCTCGAAAGTATCCCTTTGCTCTTTCAGTTGGATCCATGATCTCTGCAAGTCTTCCATATCAGTAGGCATGTCTGGGTGAAGGATGGTATAAGCTGTGTCTCCTTCAGCAACAGGTTCCATGGTAACTGGTAGGACGGCAGGATATGGCATCATGAGTGTCTGAGCACGAGATCGTACCCATCTGAGATAAGCCTCCATAGGAATAGTGTACTTAGGCTCCAGTGTCTTGCTGTCAATCCTGTTTACCTTTCCCCAAGCTCGGATGAATCTCTGACGGTAACCCTGAAGATCGTTGTCGTAATCAAACACAATGCCCTGAATCAACATGTCATGTGGACCATCGCTCCGGGCGTAACCAAACTGTCGTAAAGCTAGAGATGGGTTGTAGGTGATGCCTCCTCTTATGCCTAGAAGTGGCACATTAGGAAACTCCCCACAACGGTCAATGATGGTGACATTCTCCATAGATCTGGAGCACCAATGGATGTCTGAGTGAGAAAGTGACATGATCCTCTTGGACCATCTGAACCCTTGCTCATTCTTCATTACTGAGCGAGGAAGGTGAGAAATAAACCACCTAGAAAGTAAAGGTATGCAGCACATCAAAGTTTCTCTTGCCCTTGTAGTACGGGTGTGAAGAGAATGTAGGATGTCTCCAAGTAAGGTAGGCACTGGATTGTGACTCAGGAATATGTTGATGGCATGAACGTCTATGAACTGATCAGGATTGGGGAACAACACTAAGCCGTAAATCAATAAGGCTAAGATCTCCTCAAAAGCATCGTAACTCATAGCCTTCAAGAACATTTGAGCTTTATCCACTAATACCTTGGCAAGAATACCTTTAACTCCACTTCTCGTCTCTAGAACAATGTCAGACTTCTTCAGATGTAGAGCTGCGGCAATAACTTCTGGTTTAAGCTCCTTCTCTAAGCCTGTGAATGGCTTCTGATCAAGAACAGGTATACCCAGAAGTTTAGAGAACTCCTCCATGGTTGGAACCAGCTGATAATCAGGAAATGTAAAGCAATGGTGCTTAGGGTCAAAGAACTGAAACAGCACACTCATCATGTCTTCACTGAACCCTGAAGTAACTAGATCCAATAAGTGACCATGTCTCTTGTTGAACTGGGAATGATCAGGCACTAGGGAAACCAACTCCTTGAGCTTAGCAGGTATCCCTACAAAGTTGATCCTGATGGTGTTTCTACGAGCAGAAGCCATGACCTGCAACAAAGAACAAAGATAAATCCTTTGGTCCTTGAAATGGTTAGGGAAAATGATATGCTTATGATGCATGATGATGTCATGATGTCATGCTCAATCACAAACATGTGGCACACACAAACAAGTCACACCATAGCCCTAGGTTTAAAGGCTTGCATGAGGTTCAAAGGCAAGTACCCTCCCTTGAAGTTAGATGGTTCATCCTGTCCTACAAAAGTAACCAGGTTCTAAGGGATCTCAATATCATTGATCCTTCACAAGGGTGGTTGTTCAGAAGGCAACTTACTTGCCAACCAAAACCCTCCAAGTTTAAGATCTCAATGAGCGTAGTATCGAGTGTCAACCAACTTCAGTTTGCACCAAAGCCGGTTACCTCACTACTTTCTAAAGGCCAAGATGAGTTAACTAGGGTTCTAAAAGTTAGTTAGTGCATTGACAACATAAGGCAGCCTCAATATTATCCTCAACTTGACTTAAGGAATATAAGCACCAACCAAGAAGTCGCACTAACTATGGCCACCAGATCAACCGTATCGATATACGTCGTACAGTTTCCTTGGTCTATTGCCATTTACCTAAGGTACACTAGATCCGGGTTAGGACCTTTCACACATAAGAGCACCCCAACAATATAATAATAAAGCAAACAAGGCAAACAATTTAAAGTGATCTTAATTCCTAAGGGTACCCCTCTTAAATAGGTCCCCAGCAGAGTCGCCAGTTCTGTAACACGGTGGGAGAACTGACTTTAAACAATGTTGCGGATAGCAAGAGTCGCCACCGACTTTTATTTTATCCATAAGGAAAGGTTATAAAAGAACAGGAAAGACCTTAGAGAATATTTTGGGTCCGGGGGGTAGGTTATGAAAAGGGAAGGTGTTAGCACCCTTTTCATCCATGGTTATCCATGGGCTCTTAGGTACCTAAGCTCACTTTTGAATTGTTTTGAAAGTGTAGTGTGTGAATAGAAAATTTTCAGAATAGTTAATAAATAATCCATGTAAGGATGTGTTAAGAACTTGTTTGAAAACTTGTTGAAAATTTGTTTAAGTGTGAAACAGTTTTGAAGTGAGCAAGTATCTAGGAGTAGCCTACCCTAATGTTTAAAGGTCTTTCTTATTCTTTATTCTTTCCTTTAGTAAGACTATCCCTACTATAATGGAGTAGGTAGTCCTTACTTTGGATGTTAAGGGATATGTGAGGGACAATTTGACTTTGAAGGCCATTGTGGGATGTAATAAGCACATATAAGGGACCATCATCATTTTTCGAAAGGGACTCGATTCGTAAAGGCAACCATAAGGGACTTTGATGATTTTTCTATTTGAGGGACTTGCTTTATACACCCCACTTAACCATTATTCGTAGGCAACTTGAGGGATATCCTTAGGAAGTGAGACGGCGATTAAAATCGACTTACGTGTGTGACGTGTTTATTTTAATTATCTTTATTTAAAAGTGATCTAAATTTATTTTAATATTACATACATGTTGTTACACTCCCTAATTACTAACCATAATAATAATTAAATAATTAAACAACTTTACATCCAAGAAACAATTACAAAATAATAAGCAAAATAATTAAATAGCAAAGATAAATAAAATATAAATAAGCAATAATAAATAATAAAGGGGGTTAATTTTAAGTTTACTCGGCAAGACATCGCATCTTGTGCCTACGTATCCTTACGGGAGTGGAATCAGAGTAATCGTAGTTCCCCTCAATAGGGAGGTTAGAAACTTCTTGACTGTGGTCAAGGTCTCAAGGGGAATAAACGCATCTTAAGGACACGCTTACGTGGAGTGTAGAAACTCCAAATCTCTACGTTGAAATGTTAAGTTGTAATTAGGGTTAAATTAGGGATTCCACGGCGGGAAACCCTAAAAATGAGCGCGGCGGCTCTTTGACCTAATGCTAAGGGTAAAATTGTAATTTTGCCTGCGGCGAGGCATTTGTGAAAATTAGGGTTTGTAGTTTGTAGTTTTGAGGATTTGAAATTGAATGTGCGAAGTTTTACGGACTATTGGCGCGGCGGCCAAACAGTTAGACCTAACCTTCGGATGTGTGCAATGTGACAGAAATAATAGTAAACGCGTGAGATAATTGAATCATGCAAACAGAGAGATAATGTCATAATTTAAACCATGCAAGCAGAAATTTAAAGGCAGAATTTAAAGAGCGATTGTTAAGTTCGCGAGGTTACATGAGAGGAGCAGATACAATATGATAATGAAATTTGAATTGAACAATAATAAAATAAAATAAATAACGGTTCTAGTTATTATTTTAAAAAAAAAAGATTTTAGTTATTATTTTAAATTTATCTAAAAAAAAGTTTTTCTTAAAAATAATAGGTTTTCATATTAATTTGGAAAAGATGTTAATGTTATTTATTTTAAAAAACAGATTTTTATATTATAACAAATTTTAGTAAATTAATGATAACAATAATAATAATAATAATGGTAATAATAATGATAATAATGATAATAATAATAAATAATGATAATAATAATAACAATAATAATAATAATAATAATAATAATAAAGCAATAATGAATTTTAAAGGTGCCAAATAACCCAACAATGTTGCTAACGCAGAAATGCGCTCATCGCAACCAGATCTAAATCGGACGAAACAAAATTTATCGCAAAGAGAAAGAAATTTAGCAAAAAATAGTATTATTGCTCCCACAAAAATGCGATCATCGCAACCAGATCGAACTAACACAAATGTCACGCGTCATGCACACAAATGTGCAAACATCGTATCGACATAATTCGATCAAAAATCTTATATATATAAACTCTAACAATTTAAAAATTATATATATATAAACGTAACAGTAATAGATAAAGAAAAAGAAATAACGATAATAGATGAAGAAAAAGAAATAACGGTAAAAGATGAAGAAAAAGAAACAACAGTAATAGATGAAGGAAAAGAAATAACGGTAAACGATGAAGAAAAAGAAACAATAGTAATGGATGAAGAAGAAAACTAAATAACGGCAAACGGCACTCACTCCTCTTAGGTTTTTTTTCATTCTCCCCTCTTTTCCAACAAGGCAACACATGTATATATAGGGAACAAATTAGGGTTAACACCAAATTGTCAATAATGTCCCTAAAGCCCATTTTAAAGCCCAAACTAAATAATTAGTTAAGAAAAAATAAAATTTAAATAATTTAAAATAATTAAAATAAACTTAAAATAAAAACTAATAATCCTATTGATTCCTAAAATAAAAAATATTATAAAAAGAACAAAATTTTTTTCAATATTTTTTATTTTATGATTTTTTGGATATTTTTATGAATAATTTAGAAAAAAGTGAAAAAAATAATATTTTAAAAAATGATTTAATTAAAATACGAAAATAATAATTAAATAATAATAAAAAACTATTTTTGTTATTTTTTTAATGAAAGATAGAAAAATTTAGAGTAAAAATAATAAAAAACAAAAAAAAGTGACAAAGGTGAGATTCAAACTCTCAACCTCTCACACTCATAACTCCTTACACATGTCCTCCTGCCAATTGTGCCATTTTTACTTTTTAGAAAAAAAAATGCATGCCATATGATATTTACCTGCAAAAAGTCAAACGACTACACAAATTTGTTAGTAATTGATTAAATGCAATGAAATGCGACGACAAATCTTAGGGAAAAATTTGGGGTATTACAGTTATTATGATAATATTTCTCACCCAACCTCTCTTTGATGTTGGCAAAAAAAATCATGAAGTTTGACTTTGGTTTGACCACAGTTGACCTCAGTTTGACCTTTTAACTGCATTGACTGCTTTTGACTTATCTGATCATCTGACTGAGCAAACTTTTGAGAAAAGTCTTGAAACTTGACATGGGGGTTCTTATACACATATAAGATGTTATGAAGCTCACTTGAAGTCTTGGAAGTCCATTTAGCCTGATTAAAATCAAAACCCTAGTTTTGGATGCACTGCTTAGGAGGTGCATTGTCTGAGGGAATTGTCAACTCTTCTGACCAATTGTGAATTTTGTGAACCTTGTGAACCTTCTTAGAACACAAAGTCTTGTATTGTGAGGGCAAATTTTGGGGTGCAACAATATGTACAAAGGATTAAAAGTGAGAAAATAAACCTAAGGGGTTAATTCTAAGTTTACTCGGCAAGACATCGCATCTTGTGCCTATGTATCCTTACGGGAGTGGAATCAGAGTAATCGTAGTTCCCCCTAAAAGGGAGGTTAGAAACGTCTTGACTGTGGCCAAGGTTTCAATGGGGAATAAACGCATCTTAAGGACACGCTTACATGGAGTGTAGAAACTCCAAATTTCTACGTTGTAAATTGTTAAGTGAATTAGGGTTAGGTTAGGGATTCCGCGGCGAGAAACCCTAAAATGAGTGCGGCGACTCTTTGACCTAAAGCTAGGGGTAGTTTTGTAATTTTGTCCACGGCGAGACATTTGTGAAAAGTTAGGGTTTGTAAGGGTTTGAAGTTTTGAGGACTATTGGCGCGGCGGCCAAACAGTTAGACCTAACCTTCGGATGTGTGTAGTGTGACAGAAATATTGGTGGATGTGTGAGAGGTTTAAGTCATGCAAGCGGAAATAAAATGCAGACAGTAAGCCATACAAGCAGAAACTTAAAGACAGAAATTAAAGCGCGATTGTTAGGATTCGCGAGGTTACAGATGAGAAGCAGTTACAATAATAATGAAACTTAAATAAAAACACAACGTAATAAGCTGCAAAAATGAACACACGCGTTAGTAGGCAAAGTCAGACGGCCATCGGGTGAATTACGAAGACAGTGAAGAAAAAGATGCAAATTTTGTGACTTTGTTATTTTGAAAAAGATCTTAATTTAATTTATATATAGAAAAAAAAGAGAAATAATGTTAATTTTAAAAAGGATTCGGTTTTAGTTTTAAAAAAAATACTTTAATTTTAATCTTAAAAAAGGTTTCAATTTGTATTAAGAAAAAGTTTTTAATTTTTATTTTTTTTTTAAAAAAAGATTTTAAGTTATTTATTTAAAAAAAAAAGGTTTTATTTATTATTATAAAAAAGGTTTTTATTATTTTAAAAAACAAAGGTTTTTAATTTTATATTTTTAAAAAAATGATTAATTTATTTATTAAAAAAAATTTAAATGTTATTTATTTTAAAAAACAGAAATTAGCTTTTTTTAAAAAAGTTATTGTTTAAAAAAAACAAAAAATAAAACATCAACTTAAAACAAATGGGTTGGGCCGGTCATCACTCCCGGACCCAACCCGGTCCGCGAATACAAAGGAAAAGGGGGGAGGGAAAAGATTAGGGTAACCCTAATCCCCCTTTGGCCTCCACGGCGCCGCATAATCTCTCTTTCTCTCGCAATCTCATCATGATTTCGTTCATCCTTCTTCTCCGTTTATGGCTTCTGTTTGTTTATCGTGCTTTCCTCTCTTTTCTGAAACCTCACCTTCTCATGTCCATCTGCAAAACAAAACCAAAACGCAATAAAAAATCAATCTCAAATTTGCTCACCCTTTTTGGGTTTGATGTGGTTTTGATGGAGGATCTTTTGTAGGGCGTTTCGTCGGCCGGTGATGGTTATTCTGAGGCTGCAACTTTGATGGTTGGAAGCTTCGTGTGAATGATGATATTGGAAAACGGAGGGACGATGATGATAGGACGCGTTCGTTCCTCTGAGTTCAACCGGTTCTGTTTTCGACCGCGGATGAGTCTTGTTAGGGTTTCAACAGGGTGAGTTCGTTCCTTTATATACCACTCTCTCTGATCTGTGGGCTTGGATAAATTTCTGATTTGATTTACCTTTGATTTGATTAACCAACATAATTTCGATTTGATTGGAAATTTGATATGATCTCCTTCCTTTTCTGGGCTTGCTCGAAACTGAGATTGGATTTGATTTGGGATTTATCTCTGATATGTTCTGATTTCCTTTTTCAGATTTGATTTGGACTTATTGCTGATATGGCTTATTTGGTTCGAACTTTCCTATGTGGAGTGTATATTTCTGGTTTGCTTCAATTGGATACGCTTCGAATTGCTTTCAGAAACGGGCTTATTTTGATCTGTTTCCTTCTTCATTTTCAGAACAGATGCTGCTGTTTGGGTTAAGCCGATTTTTGCCGAGGGAGGTCAATGGTTATGATGACGCTTCGTCTGAACCTATGTTGGATGCCATTGCCATTTGGTTTTGGTCGCACGGCCTTAGCGATGATGACCCACGGGTCTGAGCTGTTTGGAAAAGATACTACCATCCTTGCTTTTGATTATGCTGCCTTCGATTATGTTGCTTTCGGTTTCGGTGATGATGACCTTAGAGTCTGAACCGCTATTGTGTATGTGGCTTCCCCTGTGTGATTAGTGGCCTCGCAATTTGTCGAGAGCTTTGTCCGAAATTACAGTATGCGATTCGATGTTCGGTAGGGAGTTGGTAACGGCTCCGGCTGTGGCTCTCCTAGCCGCTCGAATCTTCACGCCCAATGATGATTAAACTGAGGGCTGAAGCTTCTTTCTATCCTCTCCCTTGCTTTATGATTTACATTGGCTCACGTTCGCACTTGCGTTCGAATTACCGACTGATTTCTTTTTGGTCTCTCTGATTGGGCTGTGATGCATAGCTGAGCCCTTAAGCTTTTGTACTTGTGACCTCCACTTTTGGTTGGGATCACTGTGACTGATAAAGTTTCAGTGAGCTGACTTTTAGTCTTTGACATGATTATGGGCTTCTTTCTAATTGTCTTTTGAATTGAACTGGTTTCATTCTGATATGATTTGAACCTAGACCTTGACATGTTAGCTCTTTGATGCTCTTTTGACAGGCTTTTTCGAAGGCAACCGGGGCTTGTATCCGTCTGACTTTCTATGATGTTGGTGAGCCATCTCGGCGCTTTGATTAAGGCTGCTCCGTGATACTTTGACAGATTTTCTACTTTGTGTTTTTTTCATGATTGAACTGGTGCGGGATTTCCTGTCGGATTGTTTTGTAGAATACACTTAGCCTCTTATTTTTCTGGACTGAACTTGTTCTTTCCTTTTGGATTGAACTTGTTCTTAAGTCTGTTGTGAATTTTGGGCTTCGACCTTGCTCGAATTTTTCGGCTGTCTTGTTTTTCTGATGCAGCTTTTGTGAATTTCAGGTGTTGGATAAAAACGGTTCAGACCTATTGGCATCTGGGTCTGAATTCGGATTGGCGTTGCTGTTCAGCTTTGTATCAGTGGAACTCACTTGAGATTTACTTGATAGTGATACCTGTTTACTTGATGAAATGGTATTTTGGTTTGGCTTTGAATCGAATCCAATTACGGCAAATCAAATCGGTCCCCACTTCTTTTACTCTTTATCTCTCTCGGTTGCCCCTTAGATAAGAACAGATATTACCTGATCTGACGCCAATGGCGTGGATCGGTAACGGGGGTAGGATGCGACTTCGGTCGTGCCACTCCCGGCACTCGATGATGACATTGTTCTGAGAGTGTCGAATTCATTTTTCTAACATCTTTCTACTCTGTTCTGTTTTGTCTTTGTTGTGCAGGTTAATCGGAGATTCGTGAAGAGACTCAAAGGAACATCATGAAGAACACTTAGAATTCTTTAGGACTTAGGACTTTTTTAGAGTAGATGTTCAGTGTAAATGAAACTTCTTGTAAACAAAAATGAATATTCATGAATGAAATTCAAAGGTTATTTATCCCTTTCAATTGTACCTTAAATATTTATGAACTAAATTCCACAAAATATTTATATTTACTTATCAATTGTAAATTTAAACTGTTTATGAATAATAGTTCAAAAATCATTTAAATTCACCCTTGAGTTGTAACTTATGAATACTTATGAATAAAAGTTCAAAAATATTTAAAACTTACTTCTCCTTTGCCTTGACCAATTTTATAAACGAGATACCGCAACATGATTACATCCGAGCAAATTCAAACTAAACTCCCGTTGATCACATAACTTCTCTGAACAACCTTAACACTATCCACTTTCTTTTCAGCCCAAGCTCCCATCTTCAAAACAAAACACTGAAACGACCCTGAGTCCAATTATACTTCTGACAATAGTTTCTCAATACCAGTCAAAACGTGCTGACACCTTGACATATGTAAATAAATGCCTCAGGAATAATGTCTCATTTGTCCCAAAATTACGAATTCTGCTTAAGATGACCAAAACGCCCCCTGGGGTAATTCCTGCAAACAAATTATGCTCCATGACTGGTTAGTGATTAATGGATTCAAAATGAAATGCTATGCGAAATGACTGACTAAATGTAAGGGTAAAATTTGGGGTATTACAGTTGGTCTGCAAGATAATCTGACAAGATACTTCCTTTAATATCTTTTTGAGGTACATACTAGATGTCATATTTTGATAACAACATGTGCCAACGGGCAAGTCTTCCAGTCTGAGCAGGATTTTTGAAAATGTACTTTATTGGATCCATCTTCGAAATCAAGAAGGTAGTATGACAAATCATGTATTGTCTGAGACGCCTAGCAGCCCATGCTAGCATACAACAAGTCTTCTCTAAGAGTGAGTATCTGTTCTCATAATCAGTAAACTTCTTGCTTAGATAGTATATGGCATGTTCCTTTCGTCCAGTCTCATCGTGTTGCCCAAGCACACAACCCATAGACTTCTCCAGAATAGTAAGATACATGAAAAGTGGTTTTCCAGGAACATGAGGGGTCAAGATAGGAGGCTCTTGTAAATAATCTTTAATATTTTCAAACGCATGCTGACAATCAGAATTCCAATCAACAGTCTGACCTTTACAAAGCTACTTGAATATCGGCTCACAAGCAACAATCATGTTAGAGATAAACCTGGAGATGTAGTTCAAACGTCCAAGAAAACCTCTGACTTGGGTTTCAGTCCGCGGAGCAGGCATGTCTTGAATGGCTCGGACTTTATCAGGGTCTACCTCGATTCCTCGTTGGCTAACGATGAAACCAAGTAGTTTTCCGAATCTGACGCCGAAAGTACACTTAGCAGGATTTAGTTTCAATTGATACTTCCTGAGTCATTCAAAAAGTTTCAACAGATGAACCAAATATTCCTCTTCGTTATGAGATTTGGAAATCATATCATCCACATACACTTCGATCTCTTTGTGCATCATGTCATGAAAGAGAGTCGTCATAGCACGTTGATAGGTTGCCCCTGCGTTCTTCAAATCGAAGGGCATAACTTTGTAACAAAAGGTTCCCCAAGGAGTAATGAATGTAGTCTTTTCTCTGTCGGCAGGATCCATCTTGATCTGATTATAACCGGAGAATCCATCCATAAATGAGAAAACTGCAAAACTAGATGTATTATCGACAAGTGTATCAATATGAGGCAAAGGGAAATCATCTTTCGGACTAGCTTTATTCAGATCCCTGTAATCTACACACATTCTGACTTTACCGTCCTTTTTGGGCACTGGAACAATTTTGGCAACCCAATCAGGATACTTCGCAACTGCCAGGAATCCTACATCCAACTGTTTTTTAACCTCATCTCGAATCTTCAAAGCCATGTCAGGTCTCGTTCTTCAAAGTTTCTGCTTGACAGGCGGACATTCTGGCTTAAGTGACAACTTATGAACTACAATATATGTGTTTAAACCGGGCATATCTTGATACGACCATGCAAACACGTCAACATTATCCTTCAACAGCTTGACCAATCTCTGCTTGACTTCAACCCCAAGTACTGCACCAACCTTGACCTCTTTCTTGTCTTCATCTGTGCCGAGATTAATCAAATCTACCTGCTCCTTGTACGGTTGAAGTTCTGTGTACTCGTACTCAACCAATTTTGTCAGTTCGGCGGGTACTTCAAAATCTTCTTCACCCCCATCTTCAACTTGATAAATGGGTGAATCCCATTCAGGAGTAACAATAGAGTCATTGGATTCAACAAGGGTTGTAATGTCACTGCATGTTGAAAGGCTTACTTTATTAAGTGTTCAATGAAAATGCAAGAGAGTGGCAATGCTTTATTTTGTAGTTTTTGAAAAGATTGCCAATTTCATTTTAAAAGGTGAAAACGAGAAACGCTAATGGAACAAAGTGGAAGTAGAACAAAATGCATTTATTAATAATTGTTTAAAAAATGAAAGGTGGCCCTACAAAGCAATCCAATAGCCTTGGGCAGAACTATGGATGTGAAAACACAAATGAAAATGTTAAATTACTTTGAAACGGGAAAAATAACAAGAATCTTTATAGCCTCCCAGTTGCTCAAAGTTGCATCTCTCTTAGATACCAGGTTGCTCAGATCTTTGTCTTCATCATAGTCACTGATGGCATTAACTTGAAAACCTCCGTTGACAAACACTTCTTGAAAAAACTTCGGACGCCCTTCGACAACTGTAGAAGCTTTATCATGAGTTGGTATGTAACCCAACCCGTGGCGATCAGTCTTGGTCTTGACGTTGATTACCTCTCCCGAACCTTCAGGAATGCCCCTGTCGATTGTTGATCTGGTACTCTTCAAGGATGCAAAAGATGGATTACACTGGCCTTCCACAGTCTCTTCAACTTCCACTAAAACAGCATTGGCGACCTCAAGTGCTTGGAAAGAAGTTTCCAACGCGTCTTCATCGGTCTCAATATAACGGAACAAAGATAAATTACTGACCATCAAATCCTCCTCACCATGTATAATAACTAGCTTGTCGTTAACTACAAACTTCATCGTCTGATGCAAAGTAGAAGTTACTGCCCCAGCGGCATGGATCCAAGGTCTTCCAAGTAGACAAATGTAATTGGGATTGATATCCATGACTTCAAAGTGATATTGAAAACATGCGGACCAATCAGAATTGAAAGTTCCACTTCTTCAATCACTGATCTACGAGAACCATCAAAATCCTTGACAATCAACGAAGTAGGCTTCACCATAGTCTCTTTACAAGACAACTTGCTAAGAACTCTCTTGGGTAGGACGTTCAAAGATGAACCGGTATCCACAAGTACCCTTGCTAAATTATCCTCTTGACACTTCACTAATATATGCAAAGCACGGTTGTGATTCGGACCCTCTTTCGGTAGCTCTTCATTGCTGAAGCTGAGAGTATTACAAGCCGTAATATTTGCAATCACGCTATCAAACTGGTCGGTAGTAATGTCCTGAGCGACATGAGCTTGAGTCAATACTTTCTGCAAAGCAGCCCTATCAGCGGGTGAATTCATCAATAGAGGCAAAATAGAGATCTTCGAAGGAGTCTGATGAAGCTGATCAATAACTTTGTAGTCACTCTTCCTGATGATCCTTAAGAATTCGGTATCTTCATCATTAGTGGCTGCCTCTTTGTCTTTGGCAGGCACAACAATAGTGGTAGTCATTTCCTTAGGCGGAGCCTCATTGAAACAGGGAGTATAAATGCGACCACTGCGAGTCATCCTGCTTGCCCCAACTATGTTGGTTATGGTTTCACTATCAGTCTTCGCTTTTTCCCTAGGAATGACCTTCTCAGATTCTTTATCAATCGCGGTTATGCCGTACTTCCATGGTACAACTCTTGGATCACTGAACGGGAAGGGACTCGGTTTCTGAATAATTATTGGCTCCGACCGATCCAATGTCGGAGTCATATCGAACACTGGCTTGGCAGAACTTGCCCCTGGAAAATTAAACACTGGCATCCTACCCCTTGGTTCGGGCAAGTTGAAGATAGGCTCAATCGCGGCAACATCATCCCTCTTCACCTTGTTAACCACTTGCAGAAAACCATTGTCGATCAATTTCTGAACATCCTTCTGAACCATAACACAACCCTTAGCATAAACCTCACAACTTGCACAGTCAGCATACAAAGTAGATACTAAACCGGCTTCAAACAACTTCGAATGGAATACCTTGAGAGGAGTCTTAATCTGAGCTACCTCAAGAATAAAATTTTCTTTGGACGAATCATCAATGGAATTAACAGCCCCATGGTTAGGCAGAGGGTTGCTTTTGACATTTGGTTGAGGGTCGTCAAAGGATAGAATCTTCTTTTCCATCAGATCTCTGACAATGTTTTTCAGAGCATAACAATTTTCTAAATCGTGATCGGGCGCACCCTCATGAAACAAACAATCCTCTCTTCATAGCCAATTCACTCTTCATAGCCAATTCAACCTTTACCCCAACAACAACAATGTCAGCAAAATTCATAGTCACACTACCCACCATCCTCTCGTAGAATTTGGGACGAACGGTGTCAACAAACCAATCGGCTAGTTCCTTATCAGTCAATGGGGGTTCGACTTGAGAAGCAATTTCCCTCCATCTCTGAGCATATTCTTTAAAGGTCTCGGAACTCTTCTGAGTCATGCTCAACAGCTGTCTCCTGTCGAGAGCCAAGTCCATGTTGTACTTATACTGTTTAATAAAAGCATCGGATAAATCTTGAAAAGACCTGATGCGAGACTGATCCAAAGTCAGGTACCATTTGGAGGAAGCACCTTTCAGACAGTCTTGGAAACAATGAATCATCAACTTATCATTTTCCACGTGGGCAGCCATCCTGCGGTAGTACATGATCAAATGATTTTTGGGACACGTAGTGCCTTCATAGCAATCGAAATTCAGAGTTTTGAACTTTGGTAGAATTACTAGACCGGAAACCAAACAGACATCTCTGGCAGCAGCACCAAAGATCTGGTCCCCTTCCATCTTCCTCAATCTCTTCTCAATAGTTTCAACGTTCTCCCGAAGCCTTTCATGGCGCTCATTTCCTTCATCATTATCATCAAGAATCTCATACACAGGCTCATTGAGATAGGGTTGTACACGAGTGTGGACAGTAGCTGGTGCAAAAGTAGGAACTACTCGAGGAGGTTCGGAAACCAAAGGCACAACTTGCTGAACTGGTTGCACAACAGGACTAACTTGTGGTACTGATGAAACGATAGGAGGTATGAAACCATGTGGAAGACCATAAGGATATGCATTCTCAACAGTAACGACCGGTGGAGGATCCGCAACAGTAACGTTAATCTCAGAGACCACAGTAGGCTGAGTATCCATCCTTGCATTGATAACTTGGAGCAATTCCATAATCTATCCTACCCTTCCTCGGAGCTCTCCAAGTTCGTTGTTGACATGATCCATCTCTTGAGCCTGTTCCTCCATCCTTTTTCGAGGCTGGGCTCTAGTGTTGTATCGATGCATAGAACTCAGGGTGATGAAATTGGAAGGCGAGAGAACCGAGTATGAGAAACCGGGAGACACATGTAATGCAAAATATGGTGCTAAATGCAAAATGCGAATGAAAGATGGAATTCAAACATTTATGAATATCGCGGAATACCAATGGGATTGTATTTATCAATTTGAAAAGGGATTACAAATAAATATTCTTAAAAGAAAATCTTAACAAGAAATATCTAAATAAAAACTAAAAGCCCTAAGGAAGCGTTATCCACAACTTCGACGAGTAGGCGGAGAGTCGGAGGAAAATAAATCCTCGTAGATTCTTCTCTTTTTGTAGGAAGGTACTTCCTTATTCTTCAACTGAAGCTGCTTTTGTAGCTCTTCATTCTCACTGACGATAACCTGATATTTATTTTTCCATGCTTCTGCCTCATGTTGTGCTTTCTTCAAAGCGATTTCCAACCTTTCAGCTTCGGACATGAAGATCAGGATAGGTTCCTCTATTGGAGATAAAGGATCTTGGTGAGGATAAGGCATTTTCAATTTGATAGCTCTTTCTCGGACCCTGCTGAAGGTATGGTTCCATAGGCACACAATTAGGCCTTCCTAGACTTTCTCGACCTTTCCTATGCAAGTGGCGCCAGGAGGATACAATCTGATCTTGAAGTTCTTTGTTATCCTTAAAAAAGATTTTCTCCACATGAACACTTTTAGGCAGTTCCTTCAAGGGATACCCTAAATGTCAGCGAGCTAGGACTGGATTGTAGTTGATTCCTCGATTAAAACTGAGCAAAGGCATGTTAGCAAAGTCTCCACAACCATTAATGAGTAATATTCCATCGTACATACGATTATACCAATCAATATCGGAGTGAGTTAAAGCCATAACCTTTTGTGACCAACGTTCTTTAGTGCGATCCCAAAAAGGACCGGACTTAGGCAAGTGCGAAATAAACCACTTGTATAATAACGACACACAACAGGTGATCATCCCTCCACCATGGAGGTTTCGGAGATGGACCGAATGATAAGTGTTACCCAATAAGGTCGGCACTGGATTTCTTATTATGAAGATTTTAATGGCATTAAGGTCAATGAATCTTTCAAAACTAAGGAACAACAACACTCCATAGATAATCAAAGCGAGGATCGCCTCAAAGGTAGTCATGCTCAAATGATCAGCGTAATATTGGGCTTTCTCGATTAGGAACTTTGTAGGTAACCCAAAAATTTCACCCTTATGAGTCATGTTCTCCTTAATTTCAAATACCTTCAAACATGCGGCTTTAGCAATATCCTACTCTTTAGGGTCCTTCTCCAAGAAAGGGAAAGGAGTCTTATCCAAAATAGACAGCTCTACTAACTGAGAATATTCTTCCAAAGTAGGCAATAACTGATAATCGGGGAATGTGAAGCAATGGTAGTCTGGATCGCAGAACTGTAGCAAAACTGAAAGAAGTCCTTCGTTCACTTGAAGTTCCAACAGAGATAACAACCTTGCATACTTATTTCGGAAACCGTCTTGATCTTGGACTAAAGCTCCTAACTTCCTTAGGTAATCTAGCTTAAGACATTTAAAAGAATATTTCACGGTGTTTCTTCTATTGTAATCCATGGTATCCTGCAATATCCATAAATAAGGTTTGAATTTCATGAAATGTGATGCAATGTGATGCTTTATGGATGCAATGCACATGTACAAAGTCCTAGGTTAAAGGTATGTGCAAGGAGTTAGGGTCTACCCATCCACATAAGGTATGTATTAAGGTTAGTTGTACCTGCAGAACAAGGTTCTAAAGTGGTGCCCAAAGTCATCAGTTCATCTTTCGGATATTATCAATTTCCCGACTGACTCGGTGGTTAATAATATTCTCAAGAGAACCTCTTTTGAGGGTAGTATTGCATAGCAACTATTTTGGGACTACTCCCTCATAGTTCCCGCACTACGTCCTAGATAAGGCCAAGGTGGTGTTAAGGTAACTATGGTCCCCAGTATCACAAACTCCTAGCCGAAAATAGTAAAAGTTTTCACGACTATACTCGTTCAACCGAACCATTTTCGAAAGAGTCTCAACTGAGCGGTGATTCTCAAGTCGGCTTGGTCGGGACTCACTCCTTATAAGCCTCGTCGAATATATCACCATCCTATAATAAGGTCACTCAAGTCCGGGTGTAGGACTTATCTCACAACAACAGGTATCCCCAAGCAAGGCACAATATGAACATATATATAGACAGATAATAAAATAAATGGCATACAATAAACAAAATAGGGGTAACCCTTAAAAATTAGACAGAACTCCCCTGTGAAGTCGCCATTATCTGTTGCGGTGGAAATAGGATATCAAACTATTAATTAGTTTGAATCACAATTTTTGATTCACAACCGACTTTGATTTATCCAAAGGAAAATTTCATATGAAGGAAAACCTATTTTTGCATCGTAAAAACAATGCGGGAAAAGATCTAGGTAAGGGGTTGGTTAAGCCTAGGGAAGGTACTAGCACCCTAAACTTCTGTAGTACTCTACAGGAACCTTTTGTTTATTTTTGATATTTTTACTTTATTATTTGCTTGAAGTATATACTGAACTAAGGGATAGAGTGACCTAAAATCCTAAGGGTTAGTCCTAAGTTTACTCGGCAAGATTCTCATCTTGTGCCTACGTATCCTAGATAGGGAGTGGAATCAAAGTAGTCGTAGTTCCCCTCGAAAGGGAGGTTAGAAATGTTAGACTATGGCACGGATCTAGAAGGGGGGGTTGAATAGATCTCCAATTAAAATTTGAGTCGGCGCTACCAATTTAAAATTGGTTTTGAAAATGTTTTAAGTGCGGAAGCGGCCGAGGAAAAATATAGTCTAAAACGAACGGTTATTGGAAAACCGGATATACGTAAGCCTATGGATTTATGACAATTCAGAAAAATAAAATCACAACACAAACTATGCTTATCAATTGTTTACTTCAATTTGCAAGGTTACCTAGTTCCAATGAAAAACAGGGCACACAAAAACTAGAAGCAAAATAAGACAATTTTAGTACAGGACTTTTGTCGAACAGTTTGTGTGCACAAATATCACAAAGGATATTTATGTTGAGTAAGAGATTGGAAATGCCTTAGTACAATATTCTTATTGTACTTAGTAGTTAAAACAGAGTTTCAACACCTTACTCAATTAGTATCACAGTTTGACAATAATCACTTAAGCTAGAATCACTTATTTTATAAGCTGAATTGAAAATGACAGAAAATGAAGAACACACGATTTGATGAGGCAGTTCCCCCGTCGTCCTCGCTTCGGGGTACGTCTGCCCTCAATTCTAAAATTAGAATTGAGATTATATTGAATATATATCACCTGTTGGAATGAACAGTTTACACAAGAGTTGATAGACAATGAT
>OZ012737.1:685525353-685560391 GCA_963859935.3 Lathyrus sativus
GGGATTTTACAGTTCATCCGGAGGGCCGAAAGCGAATCGGGAGAGGTAATGCTGAAGCAAGATGATGAGGTCGCCACCATCACCATCCCTCGCCAGACGATAACTATTTCGGCACCCCACACCGCCCATGATTACCATCACCAAAGCTGGGCCGATACCCTTCGAAAGCACCAATGCTGTCCCATGGCATTATGGGGCTGAAGTCTACTACAACGGACAAAAGTTGGAGCTGGAACCATTTGGGACGTCTGTGGAGAACCTAGCAGGCATTAGCGGAATTACTCGCAGCGGAAGAGTGTTCGCTCCACCTGAGATCGTGGCGGAAAAGGCGGACAGAGCTGATGCAACTGATAAAGGGAAGAGTAAAGTCGTTGAAGAGACCTCTCGTGGGGTAGAAAAAGACTTACTTGTTAAAGACGCCGAGGAATTTATGAGGTTGATTAAAAAGAGCGACTACAAGATTGTGGATCATCTCCATCAGACACCCTCAAAGATTTCCATCCTGAATTTGTTGTTGTGTTCTGAAGCACACCGCAATGCACTACTGAAGGTGTTGAACGTCGTATATGTACCGCAGGAAATATCGGTAAACAAATTGGAAGAGGTTGTAGCCCACGTGAATGCTAGAAATGGGTTAGGGTTCACTGACCTAGAGCTGACGCCGAAGGGGAGGAACCACAATAGCGCCCTGCACATCTCGATAGAGTGTAGGGGAACGATTATGCCTCACGTGTTGGTGGACACGGGGTCATCGCTCAATGTTCTTCCGAAGAAGGCATTAATGAAGTTATATACTCGTGGAGTGATTTGCACACCCAGTGATCTGGTGGTGAAGGCGTTCGATGGAACCAAACGCCATGTTTTCGGGGAGGTGACGTTGCCAATCCAAGTTGGGCCGGAAACGTTCGACGCAGTATTCTACATTATGGACATCAATGCCTGCCTACAGCTGTCTCTTGGGCCGGCCGTAGGATCCATGCTGCTGGAGCCGTGACCTCCACGTTGCACCAGAAACTCAAGTATGCCGTCGGAGGTAGCATCGTGACTGTATGTGGCGAGGAAGATATAATGGTGAGCCCATTTATCGTCCTTCAAGTACGTTGAGATGGATGGGGAGATCCACGAAACCCTATGTCAAGCGTTCGAAGCTGTTAAAGTCAAGGACGTAGCTCCAGTAGTCACTGAAAAGCAAGAGATGACTCTCTCTTCCTTCAAGGAAGCTCGGGCCGTTGTTCAAGCCGGATCTACCCCAGGCTGGGGGCGAATTTTGGAGATACCTAACAAGCAAGACAAGTTCGGGTTGGGATACTCTCCTGGAGCTGAAGCCTCCTCTTCTAGCAGTGCGTCGCGAGGTAAAGGGCCGATCCAGTTTACCAGTGGCGGGGTGATATTTGAAAGCATCAACGCGGTGTCTGAAGACAGCGGAGATAGCGACTGTGACTTAGACTCTTGGATCCAGCCAAGCAAGCCAGGCGAGAGCCTCAACAATTGGCCCGTCAAGGATATCATCCAAATGACAAGCGAAGAGTAATGATTTACTTTTTCCAATCATTGTACAACCCTATGTCCTACCCGGGGCATAGTGGTTTTATTGTCAGGGCCTCGTTTGATTATGTACATGCATTTTATCAATAAATCAAAAGGCGTTTTTCTTCGTATTCAAATGTTGTGATCTCTGTTATTCCTGTTTTATATCTGTTTTGAAAAACAATAAAATGGCAATGGGGTTTGTGCTAACCTGCATATTCTTGTCTTAAGCTTAACCCTTGTTATTGCAGGATCCACATAGCAGATGACATCGACTCTGGACCTTCTACGACTCACTTCGACTTCGATTGCCCGATCTATCAAGCCGAAGAAGAGATTGATGAAGACGAGGACCTTCCTGAAGAGTTGGCCCGCTTGTTGAAACAAGAAGAGAAAGTTATTCTGCCTCATGAAGAGGAGATTGAGATTGTGAATCTGGGTTCTGAAGAACTCGTCAGGAACGTCAGGATAGGGGCTGCATTGCAGAGTGATGTCAAACAGAGATTAGTCGAGATGCTAAGAGAGTATAGTGACGTCTTTGCTTGGTCATACGAAGATATGCCCGGACTTGATACTGACATCGTCGTCCATCACTTGCCGTTGCGAGAAGATTGTCCTCCCGTTAAGCAGAAGCTTAGGAGGACGAGACCAGATATGACCGTCAAAATCAAAGAAGAAGTGCAGAAGCAGCTGTAACACGGTGGGAGAACTGACTTTAAACAATGTTGCGGATAGCAAGAGTCGCCACCGACTTTTATTTTATCCATAAGGAAAGGTTATAAAAGAACAGGAAAGACCTTAGAGAATATTTTGGGTCCGGGGGGTAGGTTATGAAAAGGGAAGGTGTTAGCACCCTTTTCATCCATGGTTATCCATGGGCTCTTAGGTACTTAAGCTCACTTTTGAATTGTTTTGAAAGTGTAGTGTGTGAATAGAAAATTTTCAGAATAGTTAATAAATAATCCATGTAAGGATGTGTTAAGAACTTGTTTGAAAACTTGTTGAAAATTTGTTTAAGTGTGAAACAGTTTTGAAGTGAGCAAGTATCTAGGAGTAGCCTACCCTAATGTTTTAAGGTCTTTCTTATTCTTTATTCTTTCCTTTAGTAAGACTATCCCTACTATAATGGAGTAGGTAGTCCTTACTTTGGATGTTAAGGGACATGTGAGGGACAATTGGATTTTGAAGGCCATTGTGGGATGTAATAAGCACATATAAGGGACCATCATCATTTTTCGAAAGGGACTCGATTCGTAAAGGCAACCATAAGGGACTTTGATGATTTTTCTATTTGAGGGACTTGCTTTATACACCCCACTTAACCATTATTCGTAGGCAACTTGAGGGATATCCTTAGGAAGTGAGACGACGATTAAAATCGACTTACGTGTGTGACGTGTTTATTTTAATTATCTTTATTTAAAAGTGATCTAAATTTATTTTAATATTACATACATGTTGTTACACTCCCTAATTACTAACCATAATAATAATTAAATAATTAAACAACTTTACATCCAAGCAACAATTACAAAATAATAAGCAAAATAGTTAAATAGCAAAGATAAATAAAATATAAGCAATAATAAATAATAAAGGGGGTTAATTCTAAGTTTACTCGGCAAGACATCGCATCTTGCGCCTACGTATCCTTACGGGAGTGGAATCAGAGTAATCGTAGTTCCCCTCAAAAGGGAGGTTAGAGACTTCTTGACTGTGGTCAAGGTCTCACGGGGAATAAACGCATCTTAAGGACACGCTTACGTGGAGTGTAGGAACTCCAAATCTCTACGTTGAAATGTTAAGTTGTAATTAGGGTTAGGTTAGGGATTCCGCGGCGGGAAACCCTAAAATGAGCGCGGCGGCTCTTTGACCTAATGCTAGGGGTAAAATTGTAATTTTGCCTGCGGCGAGGCATTTGTGAAAATTAGGGTTTGTAAAAGTTGTAAGGGTTGAAAGTGAGGACTGTTGACACGGCGGTCAAATGCTAGACCTAATTCCTTCAGAGTGTGTAATGTGACAGAATAACGGTAAAGGCGTGAGATATTTGAATCATGCAAACAGAGAGATAACGTCCTAATTTAATCATGCAAGCAGAAATTTAAAGGCAGAATTTAAAGAGCGATTGTTAAGTTCGCGAGGTTACATGAGAGGAGCAGATACAATATGATAATGAAAAATTTAATCAATGATAAACGAATTTAAAACAATCAGTTGAACAACACAAAACAAGAGGATGTTAGTAGGGTTAGGCATAAATACAGTGGATAATGAGACAGTGCAGAAAAAGATGTAAATTTAGAGTTTTTATTGTTTTAAAAAAAGATTTTAATTTAATTTATAAAAGAAAGAATACTTTAATTTTAACCTTAAAAAAGGTTTTAACTTAGATATTTTTAAAAAAAAAAGATTCTTAAGTTATTTATAAAAACGTTTATTTTTATTATTATTTTTTTAAAAGGTTATTTTGAATATGTAAAAGAAAGGATATAATTTATTAATTTAGAAAAAAGGGTTCACTAGTTGTCAAGTAATTTAAATAAAAGATTAAGGTTGATTTATTTTTTTTAAAAAAAGATTAAGGTGATTAAGCGATTATGTGTGTGTTTAGTGGTGATTAAGTGGTGTGTGATTATGCAACAGTAGAACAATAATAAGCAACAAATGAAAAAAACAAACGGAACCCTAAGGTCCCTTCCCCCCCAAATCGGCGCCCTTGTTCATCTTTCTCTCTGCCTCCGATCGCACTTTCACTATCTCTTCCCTTTGTTTCCCGATTTTCGTTTCTCCCTCATTTGGTCCTGAAAACACAAACACACACATCAAACGTTCATTAATTTAGACATGGGTCGAATTTTACCGAAGGTTGGGGTAGCGGCGGCGTTTCACGATGGCGATGGGTTTCGCGACAGCGTGCGAGGGCCTCGCTTGTAGGAAAGATAAGTGTTCCTTCTTCCTTCCTTTGTTTTCCGCGATGGTTCTTCTAGGGTTTTCAAACTTGTGGTTGTTCGTGTATTGTTCGTATGATCCTCCCCCGTTTCGTTTTCAATATCCTCTTTATATAGGAAGACATCCTGGATAAGTAATGAAAGTTATTCTTGAATGCTGATTTGATTGTTGATTGGGATTTCCATTTTGGGTTTAATCGGATTTGAAAACTTTCCTCTTTCTGCTCCCATCTCTTTAAGTGTCTATTAATCGAAAATCGAATCTCGGATTCTGTATCAAATCCATTAAATGTTCACGGTTTTGGACTTGGATATTCTTTGAATTGATTTTGCTAGCTCTGATTTTTGCGTTCTGAAGGTGTGAGTAGCAATTGAATTTGGGCCAGGGGAGAAATATGCAGTCCAGGTGTGGATAGCGGTTCCTCTTCTCTTTCCTTGGACTTCGTCTCAAGTTCTGAAATTTGGTTTTACAATCTTAAATTGTGATCTCCCGTTTTCTTCTCTGCAGGTCCAATCAGTTAAGCATGGGGAGCGAATTATCAATGGAGGCTCTTATTTTGGCGCGTCTATCCGTAGGACCAATGCAGTTGACTCAAGTGGGTGAGGTTGTTATCCATCTTCTGTTGTTGTTTGACATGGACACAACTCTGATGGCATCTCTGTTAAGTGAATTATTTGATCATAACGGTTGTGGCTTTTGAAAGTAATAGTGTCTTGATTGTTGCATGAACCCAGGATTGAACACAATTGGTGTAGAGTAGCTGGTTAGCATGCCTTGACATATCGCAACTGAAGTTGTACCCTTCTTCTTCATCATCAAAACATGTGTACGATAGATCCTTTTGCAGTATTTAGATGCTCCCTCAAGATTGTAACTGCAGTCGTTCCCAAATTCTTCCTCGTGAAAATTTTGTGTATGCGTATGGTTATTATTGATGTATTTTCTGGTATGAATACTTTACAAAAACATGATTTATGTTGTGGCCTTCTTCAGAAGCGGGGCACAAAGGTTCCGTCTATTTCTATATCGGAGGTCCTAACTTGGCTTGCCTCCTTGTTCAGTATTTCCTAGATAGAACACATCCTTCACTTATGGTTGTTCTCCTCTGTTCCAGGAACAAAAGCTGGAAGGTTGTGCAATGATATCAGAAGTGAACTTCTTCATCCTGTACTGCTGCTCAGTAGGTAATGCGCTCCATCTGTATTTAATTACACCCTCTAGCACTTAATTAGTTTCCTGCATCAGTAGCCTCCTTGCTAATGCTATGTGTGTCATCATTTGCAGGAGTTGCCACAATATTTCCTTCACTTACTACAGGTTTAGATACCTCCTCAACTACCCTCCTTTCCTAGGTATCCATTTGAAAAATTTCCTCTTTTTATTGCCGTAATAGTAGAACCATCGGTGCCTATGTTAACTGTTGGATTTTCTGAATACTAGTTTGTTTGCAGGATTATTTTCTTTTCACCACATGTGATTTCCTTTGGGATTTACTTGATTGTGTTGGTTTTGACCAAAGCCATGATGCATATGCGCCGAAGAAAGCCGTTGCCTACTCTGAAATTACTGATGCCCAAGCTGTGGAGAAAATTGCATCTGATGTTGTCCTTGCATCTGACCCATTCCTTGCATTATAGATTGCCTGAATTGTTGTTGCTGATGTGCAAGAAGTTGTTGTTGTTGTTCCATGTATGCTCTTTCATTACTAGCTACATTCTTTCCATGATTCACTCCTGTAAAATCAGGGTATATGTTTCCTGTACTAATTCCATTATGAAATGCAGGTCCTGTCTTGTTGAAACCCGTACGACGCAATAGAGTGTTGGTGTAGTTTGAGATCCAGCAGCAGCCTTTACTTCTATTCGTGTTTGGGACTTGGTTTTTGTGAACTCACCTATGTGGTTCAGACTTGATGCTGCTTATGAATTGTTTAGGTTTTGAGTTCTGAATTCTGAACCTAGTACTGATGCTGTTGTGATTTTCAGGTGTTGGAAAAAACTTAGAGCACAGAGTGATTTAGACCTGCCGGCATCTGGGTCTGAATCCAGATTGACTATGTTGCCTTACTCTTGTATCAGTTTGGAAATCCAATTGCGGCAAAAGCGAATCAGTCCCGCTTCTTTTATCACTTCTATCTCTCGGATGTCCCGTAATGATAAGAACAGGTGTTACCTGATCGGACGCCAACGGCGCGGATCGGTAACGGGGGTAGGACGCAGCTTCGGTTGTGCCACTCCCGGCACTCGATGATGACGATGTTCTGAGAGTGTCAAAAATAATTTCTAACCCCTTCTGTACTGTCTGTTCTCTTTTGATGTGCAGGTTAGCTGAGGATTCATGGAGAAGTTCAAATACGAACATGAAGACCTTTAGATACTTTTAGGATTTAGGATAGATGATTTGAGAATTTTAATGTACTTCCTTGTAACAGTACTTTGTAAAATATGAAGCAACATCCCCATTCTTGTATGATAGCATTATTTATGAAATAAAATTCTCAAAGTTTTGGATTTATTTATATTCTATTCTTAGTTAAAAAATATAAACAAATGTGAATAAATCCACAAGTATTTAATTCATTAACATAGGCATAAAACATAAATATTTCCAAGTGGTATTTGTGATCCTAATCTCATCATCCGATTAAAATGTTAACCAATTGTTTCATAACCAAACTCATATGGGCACCATGGTCACAACATTTTCAGCATCAACAGCAAAACTAATCGTAATTAAACTCCACTGACCAAATGCCAAATCTCAATATGATCAGAACTGGTGATTGATAAATGCCTCAAAACCATAACGCATCAAATGCCTCAGAATTTTAATAACAACCCGTTTTCAAGGAATTAGCTGAATTTGCGTAAAATGACCAAAATACCCCTGGAACCAAATCCAACCTCTCTTTGATTTTTGGCAAAAAAAATCATGAAGTTTGACTTTGGTTTGACCACAGTTGTCCTCAGTTTGACTTTTTAACTGCATTGACTGCTTTTGACTTATCTGATCATCTGACTGAGCAAACTTTTGAGAAAAGTCTTGAAACTTGACATGGGGGTTCTTATACACATATAAGATGTTATGAAGCTCACTTGAAGTCTTGGAAGTCCATTTAGCCTGATTAAAGTCAAAACCCTAGTTTTGGATGCACTGCTTAGGAGGTGCATTGTCTGAGGGAATTGTCAACTCTTCTGACCAATTGTGAATTTTGTGAACCTTGTGAACCTTCTTGGAACACAAAGTCTTGTATTGTGAGGGCAAATTTTGGGGTGCAACAGCAGCTTGATGCTAGCTTCTTAGCGGTCACTACTTACCCTCCGTGGGTCGCCAACATAGTGCCTGTACCGAAGAAGGACAGTAAGGTACGAATGTGCGTCGATTATCGGGATTTGAATAGGGCGAGCCCTAAAGATGATTTCCCGCTGCCTCATATTGATGTGTTGGTCGACAATACAGCTCAGTTCTCCGTGTTTTCGTTCATGGATGGCTTCTCCGGCTACAATCAGATCAAGATGGCGCCCGAGGACATAGAGAAAACTACGTTTATTACACCTTGGGGAACATTTTGCTATAAGGTAATGCCTTTCAGTCTGAAGAACGCAGGGGCCACTTACCAACGAGCAATGGTTACTTTGTTTCATGACATGATTCATCATGAGATTGAAGTCTATGTTGATGACATGATTGCAAAGTCCCAAACGGAGGAGGGACATCTGGTCAATTTGCTGAAGCTTTTTGAGAGGCTTAGGAAGTTCAGGTTGAGGCTGAATCCTAACAAGTGTACTTTCGGAGTACGGTCCGGAAAACTACTGGGGTTTATCGTGAGTGAAAGCGGCATCGAGGTTGATCCTGCGAAGATAAAAGCGATACAAGAAATGCCAGGGCCGAAAACAGAAAAAGAAGTTCGTGGTTTCCTAGGCAGAATAAACTACATTGCAAGGTTTATTTCTCAGCTCACGGCCACGTGTGAACTGATGTTCAAACTGTTAAAGAAAGATCAGGCGGTTATCTGGAACGAGGATTGCTAGAAGGCATTCGACAAGATAAAACAGTATCTGCAGGAACCTCCGATCTTGATACCCCCAGTGGCCGGACGACCACTGATCATGTACTTGACAGTTCTGGAGAATAGTATGGGGTGTGTTCTCGGTCAACACGACGAGACGGGCAGAAAGGAGCATGCCATTTACTACTTGAGTAAAAAGTTCACAGATTGTGAATCTCGTTACTCGATGCTGGAGAAGACGTGTTGTGCACTAGCCTGGGCTGCCAAACGTTTACGACAGTACATGCTCAATCACACAACCATGCTAATTTCGAAGATGGATCCGATCAAGTACGTCTTCGAGAAACAAGTGCTTTCGGGCAGGATTGCCAGATGGCAAATGGTGTTGACGGAATATGACATTCAGTACGTTTCCCAGAAGGCCATCAAGGGAAGCGTATTGTCTGAGTACCTCGCCGAACAGCCGATCGAAGATTATCAGCCGATGAAGTTTGAATTCCCTGATGAGGATATCATGTTTCTTAAAGCGAAAGATTGCGATGAACCGTTGCCCGACGAGGGTCCAGATAGGAAATCCCAGTGGAAATTGATATTTGACGGTGCAGTTAATTCTTACGAAAGTGGTATCGGGGCAGTCATCACGACTCCCCACGGATCCCACATCCCGTTCACTGCGAGACTGACGTTTCCGGTCACCAATAATGAAGCGGAGTACGAAGCATGCATCATGGGTTTAGAAGAAGCGATTGATTTGAGAATCAAAAACCTAGATGTATATGGTGACTCGGCGCTTGTGATCAACCAGATTAAAGGGGAGTGGGAGACTCGCCAATCGAATTTGGTGCCGTATATGAATTATGCCAGAAGGCTACTTCCGTTCTTTGATCGAGTGGAACTCCATCATGTGCCCAGGGTTGAAAATCAGATGGCTGATGCCTTAGCCACGTTGGCTTCGATGTATAAAGTCAATTTTTGGAATGAAGCTCCAAGAATTGTCATTTCCAGTCTTGATAGACCTGCATTCGTCTTTGCGATCGAGGAAGCCTCCGACGGCAAGCCATGGTTCCATGACATCCAGACCTTCCTTATGACTAAGGAGTATCCCGCGGGAGCGTCAACCCAGGATAAGAAGACTCTGAGGAGGCTGTCTGGAAACTTTTATCTCAATCCGGATGGAGTTTTGTATAAGAGAAACCACGATCTCGTGCTACTCAGATGTGTAGATGAGAAAGAGGCGAGTATGCTCATGGAAGAAGTCCATGAAGGCACATTTGGTACGCACGCCGGCGGGTATGCCATGACGAGGAAGATCCTGAGAGCGGGATACTACTGGTTGACGATGGAATCAGATTGCTTTAAATTCGTGAAGAGATGTCATAAATGCCAGATTTATGCTGATAAAGTTCACGTGCCACCGTGCCCGTTAAATGTCATGTCCTCCCCGTGGTCGTTCTTCATGTGGGGCATCGACATGATAGGCAAGATCGAGTCCACTGCATCTAACGGTCATCGCTTCATTCTAGTAGCTATCGACTACTTCACCAAGTGGGTGGAGGCAGCCTCGTATGCTAATGTGACCAAGCAGGTGGTGGCCAAATTCATAAAGAGGGACATCATCTGTCGATATGGAATTCCCGAGCGGATCATTATCGATAATGGTTCAAATCTGAATAACAAGATGATGAAGGAGATGTGCCAGAGTTTCAAGATTGAACACCACAACTCATCTCCTTACCGGCCGAAGATGAATGGCGCCGTTGAAGCGACCAATAAGAACATCAAGAAGATTGTTCAGAAGATGGTTGTGACCTACAAGGATTGGCACGAGATGCTGCCATTTGCATTACACGGTTATCGTACAACAGTATGTATGTCAACCAGGGCAACTCCTTTCTCACTGGTGTACGGTATGGAAGCAGTCCTACCGCTAGAAGTGGAGATTCCTTCTTTGCGAGTTTTGGTTGATGTGAAACTCGATGAGGCAGAATGGATTAAGAACCGACTAAGCCAACTCAGCCTGATGGACGAGAAGAGGTTAGCATCGATTGCATATGGTCGTCTATACCAAAGCCGAATGAAGAAAGCTTATGATAAGAAGGTGCGTCCCAGAAGCTTTCAGACGGGTGATCTCGTCCTGAAGAAGATTCTTCCTCCACACTCCGATCACTGGGGCAAGTGGACTCCCAATTACGAAGGTCCGTACGTCGTCAGCAAGGTCTTCTCGGGAGGAGCTTTGTTGTTATCCATGATGGATGGCGAAGATTTTGCAGCCCCGGTGAACGCAGACGCAGTTAAAAAATACTTTGCTTAAAAACGACCCGCTGGAAAGAAAAAGAGTATCCAGGCAAAAAGGGGGCATCCCGGCGAACCACAAAAAAGGAAAAAGGTTCCGGGAAAAAATTAGGGATATAAAGAAAATAATGTACACCCGCAAAGTCGAAAACCCAGATGGGAGACTTTGGCAAAAAAGGGTATCCCGGTGAATCGAAAACCCGGAAAGGGCGATTCAGGCAAAAGTTAGGGATTTGAAAAAGCAAATGACTGCGTTCCGCATATGAACTGTATTTGTTTAGTGGTTTGGAAGACCTGAGGACCGTTTATCTGAATCAATCTCTTCTGAAGCTGAAGCGTCGGAGAAGTATCGAAGTTGAGTGGGTCATAGAGGGATCAACTCATGGTGTTCGTCTACGCCTCATTGCCGACATTTGTATATACTGATGTATATTTACGTTTTATGTTTGCGCAGCTTCCTCATTCCAGGGGCTTGCATCTGTTGTAAAACATTCTTACCCATTCAGGGGTTCGTTATCAATAAAACATATACTATTCAGCAATTCTGTTTGTCTGTTTAGCATTTATCTGTTTTGTTTGCGAAAAAGAACGCCGATGTTTTTGATAAAATGCGCATACATAAACTTACTGGCCTAGGCCACTGATTGTTGAAACAATGAATTACTTGAATATTGTCACAAGATGATAACCTTGATAGGTCCCTTTGAGAAGGGTATCTTGTCTGTTTGTTTGTGTTGATACAGGTATAGCATATTCCAGGCAGTACGCCGCATGCGTCCCCAAGCAGGATGATTCCTTCTTCTCCAGCAAAGTTCAGCAGCCTCTCCCCACAGAGTCTGAACTGGAGATCGTAAAGCATTGATATGTTTCCCCAGGCAGAGAAGATTCTCTCCCCAATCAGATGTATCTTGAAGGAACGTCATCTCCCCAGCGGAGTCGGGCGTCGAAGCGTGTGTTCATCCCCCAGCACCGGGTCACAAGTGCAGGTCTCGTAGGAGACTATTCACTGAAGTGTGCAGCAGTTGATAGTTCCAGACTGAAGTCTCCAGGAGAATTGAAATTCCCCGCGGAGTTGTATGCTCCCCAGCAAGCAGAATGATTTCTTCTTCCCCAGCCGAGTTTGCAGTCCCCCAAGAGAGTCGAGTTCTTGGAAAGCGTTCGGGCCATGATTGGTTTTCCCCAGTAGAGTGTTGAATAGCTGATGCTGTATTTCCCCATCGGAGTCGTTATCTCCAGGAAAATTTTTGCCACGAAGGTCGTGCAGTTTATTTCTGCGATTGACATCGCTTTCCTCAACAGGTCTGAGTTCTCGTAGAGCTTCGTTCCCCTGCAGCAGTCGACTGAAGTTTGCTTCCCCGTGCGGAGTCCGATTGAGATTGGCGTGACTTCTTCTCCTCGGCAGGATGATTCCTTCCTCCACCAGAGTGGTTCTTTCTCCTTGACAGGAGGCTTCTCCCTTCAGCATTTATTTTGCTGATGGGGTCATAGAATTTTGCATGATTGCATAGCATTTACCCTAAACGCGTGGCATTTCCACCGTGTGGAACATTGCGTCATTGTCAAAGCATATGCATACGAAACATGAGCTAGGTCGTTACCGTTCTTGTTTTGTAGGTGTTCCTCCGCAGAGTCGTTTGCTCAAGATGATTCTTGAATTCTCCCCAGCGAAGTCGTTTGCTTAAGATGATTCTTAAAATCCCCTGTGAAGTCGCTAGAGTTGGTCGCTCAAGTTGATGCTTAGAGTACCCAGCAGAGGTTGCTCAGGATGACTCCTGAAATCCCCAGCATGGTCTACTCAGGAAGGTTCCTGAAATCTCCAGCAGAGTTTCTGGTTCAGGATGATTCTTGAAGTCCCCAACGGAATTATTTGTCCAAGATGATTCTTGAAGTCCTCAGTAGAGTTGACTCACCCAGAATGATTTCTGGATCCCCGAAGCAGAGTTACTTGATGGTTCTCTAGAATCCCCAGCGGAGATGTGTCATCCCCAGCAGATTTCTGAACGACGAAGTTGAAACTTCCCTTGAAGACTTGATGATTGAAGTCCAACCGTATTAACGAAGCGGTTCTCCCAGCTGATGCGGAGTGCCTGACGGAAGAAGTTTGAGTATCCCCAATTGGGTCATGATTGACTGAGAATTCTATTTCCGACTTACCGACGAAGTTCGGCTGACGCCCGAAAGTTCATTGAATGCCCGATGGCATGATTAATTTGTTGACCTGATGAGTCCCGAAGAATCTTGATGCCTGACGGCATGACCGACCATGTATTACCGGTTACCGTGTGACCAATTCCCCAGCTAGTTGCCGTGCAGCTAGTATTTCAGTTTTCGAAGATTTGTCCCATCAGAGTACCGTGTACTTGTGCAGTTGGCAAATTTTCGGGTTTGTTGGTATTCAACCGTCTTTTACCTTGATTGTTTGAGAGCCGTTCGCTTCTCACCCAGTCAGGTCCAAGCCGTTTGAATAGGGGCAGCTGTTGCACCCCAAAATTTGCCCAACTTTTCTTTACCTAGCTTGTGTTTCATTTCATTCACATTAGCATTATCATTTGCATTTCATTGATATGTATGCAGGAGATCAAGAGGTATGGCTACCAATCAATATCTACACAAGAGTTTGAAGCTATCTAAGATGGTTATTCAAGTGTTTAAGGGTTGATGTCCTTGTCAGAGAAGTTAAAAGATCCTCGGGGAGAGTGGTTGAAGCCAAGTGTGTAGGTCTCCTAACTTGAGAGTTGTGGGAAGTCACCAGATGATTCTGAAGCCATGAAGTTAGACTTGAGGTCTTGAGAGAGCTCATGAGATGTCTTGAAAGCCATCATGAAGCCTAGACAGGTCATTGTGCAAGATTAAGAAGACTCAGCCATGAGTGGTGTAATTAGGGTTTGACTGGGTCAACCCTAAGTCAACTGATGATTTGAACAAGGTTGAGACCTAATCCAAGAGACATGTGATCATGGATTGATTCATTGAGATGCTATAAGGATGATTCCAAGATCAACTCATCATGATTGAAGAGTTTGAGAAGTTTCAAGCTAGGGTTTCTAAGGCTTGACAATGTAAAATCCCCTAGTTTGACCCCTATCTTCAAGGCAATTTAGCCCAAGATGTGATTGTCATATCATCTTTCCCCCAACATGAATGTTGTAGAGCTTGAGCTTAGCTTTTATTTGAGTACTAGAAGTCCTTTATAGGATTTGTAGAGCTCAAGTTATGACTTTGACAAGTTACAGGTCATCTGAGGTATGTGAACCTGGGGCCTTGAAAGTTACCCAACTTGCATCAAACTTTTGCCCAAGAAGGATGATTCCTATGGACTTTTGGTCAACATGAATGTTGTTCCTTATCTTCTTAGATTTCTAGAGAGTACTAGAAGTCCTTGATGGGATTTCTAGAACTCAAGTTATGGCTTTGACAAGTCAAGGGCATTTTGGTCATTTGGAGATTACAGGTCATTTCAAGTATAAGGCCATAACTCCTATTTCCAAGCTTCAAATGGAAAAATGTTCAACATAAAACTTGCTCAAAATGATGTTTTAAGGCTAGTAAGGAGGTTATGAGATGATGGAAAGGCTTGTAGCTCAAAGTTGCAAAAATGACCTAAAATAAGGGTATAAGTTAAATAAACCAAAGTTGGAAATTGATATTTTCAACCTACACATCCAAACCATGGCATATAATATATCATTTTGACTCTAGAAAACATTTTAAGAACATTGGTTTAGCCACATTTTTGAGTTGAGATTCAATTTGTGGACTTGCTTTGAAAAGTGATTACTTGCATATTAAGTAACATGTGCAAAACATAGAATCAAGGCATGAGCAAGGCCCTTTGCAAGCCAATCACCTTCAAAATGTCACTAGGGGAGAAATTGGAAGAGAATGGGATTGATTCCAAGCTGCAAACAGAGCTATGCATATCATGATACATGGTTGAAAATCTCATGACATGAGAAGTGGAAACTCTCATTAGAAGGATCTAGAGGGTTCTAGATCATCAAAACATCATCTATATATTGAGAGGAGTTGATCCAATGCAAATGTTGGTGATTATTGAAGAAGAGAGCATAGATTGAGATTAAAATTCCATAGCTTGCAATTGAATTCTGTTTCACCAAATTCTTAATTTTCCATCCATTTTCTTGATTGAAACTTCTTCCATGGATGCTAAGGATTGAGTCCAGATCATAATCCAAAAGAATTCGTGGCTGAATCGTGCATGAGAAGTTGAATTTTTCCACCTGCAACTCACCATCGGATTTCAAGATTCAAGCACTTTCAACTGGTTCTTTTGCATACAGAAGCAAGGAGGGGGTTCGTTGATCGTGTCTGCAAGATTGGAGAGCTTGATTTGGAGGTTTAGTGCATCTGTTCATCCAAGATTTTCAGGTTGGTAACTTTCTTCCCCTAGCATGATTTAGGTAGAATTAAGTTGAATTAAGGTGTTAGATTCATTGTAGAATGATGTAGGATTGACTTCAGATAGTTAATTTGAGAATTAGAAACAAAATAGGGGAATTACCATTTTCGGTTGAGAATTAGATATGGTGAATCTTGAGGTTTCAGAGGAAGCTAAGGGTATGGTTGAATTCGTGACAAGATTTGGGACAAGTTTCATGTGTTGACCATTTGCAATGGAGGCCTGTAGAGAGAACTAGGGTTGGGGAAGACGACCGGAGCACCTCCGGTGGTGGCCGGAGCTGGGCGCGAGTTGCAGAGGTTTGAAAAGGTTGAAGATGACTCTGGGACCATCAGATCTTGGTTGGACCTTTGACTAGAAGCTCATCCAACGACCACGTATTGATTTTCATTTGTGAAGGAATTCTGATAACGAAACGCACTGTTTCATTTATTTGTGGTGCTGGGCTTAGTGAACTAAGTGATATACCCACCCCCTGAAGGCCCAATCCATGATTTGAACTGTGTTTTGTTGCTATCCACACCGCACGTGTTATTATTTTAATTTGATTTTCTTTTAATTTTCATTTTATATATGGTTCTTGTTAAATTCATATAAAATTGAAAATTAATCCAATCAACCCCATTCTTTTTGCATCATACTCATGATTGAGTCTAGTATTTTTTAGATAAAAAAGATTTTCATTTCATGCATTTTAGATAAAAAATGGTTATGTTTGATACCTAGTTTTGTGGAATTTTGTGTGATCATGTGGTGATGATTTTGATCCTGATTTTTTGTGTGTGATTAGGGTAGACATGTATGCTCCCATAGTATTTTTCTCACATTTTTGTGATGAAAATAGGTGTGCTTTCTAGATTGAGATTTAGGTGCTTCCTTTTAGCGTTTAGGTTTGATACCTTATAATGTAGAATTTAGTTCTAGGTCTAATTTGATGATTTGATCTCTGAAATTAATGTGGTAGAGTCATGATTGACCTAGGTTCCCATAGTTATTTTTGTAGGATTTTACAATTGGTTTTAGTATTTTAGTTAGGACTAACTTTAGTACTAGGTTTTAGGTGATCCTAACTTACTAATTCAACTAGTTTAACTTCTTTAGTCCCCTTAGATTAGGGTTTTTGCTTGGTTTGCCTTTGGTTGAGATTGAAGACAAGTTGAAGACAAGGTGAGGATGCTTGAAGTTGCTTGAAGTTGCTTGGAGCTTGGAGTTTGTTGGTGCCTGAAGGTGTCTGATGAAGGTTTAGGTGATAGGAGACATAGGGAGAGCCTTAGAGTTAGAATGATTTCTTTCACAAATATGGAAAGCATCTTGTGCTTCCATTCCTCCCAATGACTAAAAGTCCCTCTCAGATATTCACATCCCTCCTTTAGAAGGATGAGTGGCTTTATCTGGGAAGTAGAACTTTGAGGGAACCAGTCTCTCATAATGATGAACCCTTACAGGCTTCCTTTGGTTGTCAGTAAGTTGTTTATCATTTCCACTTATCCTGTTAAATCAATTGCCTTCTGGTTTGAGTATCTTGAAAGATGTTGGGATTGAATTTGAAGATGAGAACTTCATTGAAGTGTGTGGAAGAGGATGATTCCTTGAGCATTGCCATTGCAGCTGAAGCTTGAAGAGCAAGAAGAACAGGTTGATACTTGAAGATCCAATGGAGATTGAGTAAAGAGCTGAGGATTAAAGAATTGAAGGATGAAATTGACACTTCCATATGATTGAAGGTTACTTTGAGGAGCTAAAGCTTGTAGATGAAGAAAACCAAGTTGATACTGGTAAAGCAAAGAGAGCTGAAGTGTGAAGACCAAGTTGATACTTATGAAGAGGATTCAATTGAGATTGAGTATAGAGCTGAGGCTTGAGGAATAAAGGATGAGTTGAAACTTACATTGATGCTTGGAGAGCCTGAAGGAATCAAGTTGATACTTGTAGTTAAGAGTGAAGCCTGAAGGTAGAATTGACTGGAGAGCTGAAGCTTGAGGAAAAGAGATTAAGTTGAAACTTATGTTGATGGGTTGAAACCTGGAGGAGCAAGTTGATACTTGGCATGAAGGGTGGTTGAAGTCTGAAGACTGGATTGCTGTCAGAAGAGCTGAAGCTTGGAATTGAAAGAGAGAGTTGTTGATCTGCTTTCTTCTTTTCTGTATTGCTGTGACTTGTTTGACTTGCTTGATGCATTAGAATAAGTCCATATCTAGACTGACTTTAAATTAGGAGCATGATTGCACTAGAGGTTGAGTTGCTCCCTCTGCTTGTATTGTTACTGTATGGCTTTGCTTGCGGGTATTCGGTAGAGCCCAGCTCCCTTGCCCTTGTGGTTTATTTTGCTTGATAGCATGTTATTCCTTCTGTATGATTACAGTCTCTTATTCTGCTTGATAGCATCTTATTTTCCTTTATGATTACTGTTATTCATTCTGGCTTGAGGTTGAGATGAGCTTGTGGAGGCTGCTGCCCCACACACATTTCCTCCCTCACTTGCATTGCACGCATTTTACAGTCGTTTACTGTTTACTGTTTAAGCTGATGCTTTATCTGTTTCTGTTTATCATTGACATGATCCCTTAGGACTCTCACTTCCTTTGATAAGGAAATGATGATAGAACTTTAGGTTGAAACCTATGCATGATAACTTCTAGGAGTTCCCTGTTTCGAACCTCAACCATAGGATGAATCCTTGGCATGACAACAGTAGGACTTGATAGTCTCCCTTTAGTTGAGCCTTTCTCTTCTCATCTCTAAACAGCTTAAGATACAGTAATCATGAATGATTTCTTTCGTACGTTACAAGCCTTAAGCTATATGAGAAAGGATTGTCGGAGAATTTCTTTTCGACAACTTGGATGTTTAGTATGGTATCCTTTGGGTGACATGCGACACATTCATTCTCAGGTCATAGTCTTTAGTGCGATTGAAATTGCAAACAACCATAAAAGACAGTTCTTTCGTAAAAGACAGAAAACAAACTTCAAACCTTTTGCCCCGTGGGCCCATAATTCAAAGGAAGCTTTTCTGAAGAAAAGAGTGTCGTTAAACTTCAGCGCCACCGCAAACAGGCTTTGTCCCTAACTACTGGAACTGTTGTTTAACCCTACTCGATAAAACAGATGAATCTAAAACCCCGTAATCCGTATTATCCCGAACTACGTAAGCACTAATCTCTCATATCTGTTGAGAGTACGTAGGCACAATACTGACGTATTGGCGAGCCACATTCCCCGTAACCCGTAGTTAGTCGAACTACGTTGACTATGATTTCTCATTCTCTAATGAGAATACGTAGGCATAAAGTGCGACGCTTTGCCGAGTCATTTTCTTTTCTGTTTAAGCCAGCCTTGATAGGTAGATAGATAAACCAACTCGTCCAGTAAACACAACAAGCATGGATCCCATCGAGTACGATGGACGTGAGGGGTGCTAATACCTTCCCCTTGCGTAACCGACTCCCGAACCCAGACAACGGTTGCGATGACCTTGTCTTATACCTTTTCGTCAGGTTTTTCCGATCGTTTCCTTTCCTGTTCTGAGGGATAAATAACGAAAGGTGGCGACTCTTCTGTTTTGCCGGCACCTTATTTTCGCGGAAGCGACACTGATATCTTTAATTCGGGACCAGCTTTGCTAGGCTTGACGACCTTGTCGGTCAAGTCGTTTTAAGATTTAAAACGGCGTTCCTGTGTACTCTTTGGGGTCATGGTCACCCTTTAATTACCCTAAAAGAGTGAGTCGTCCCTTAATTTAGTTTACCATAATGTCGTTATATGCAAAACTCATCATCAAATAAACGAAACTTGCAACCATATGGTAAATAAAAAGAATAGAGAAAACTTCGATGAAAGTAATTTTTATTGATGAAAAACCCAAAAATGGGAAAATTACAAAAGGAGGCAATTCCTAAAAGAGGTAACTGCTTTTGAAAGATGCATATATATAAAAGAAACTAAGACAATATTGGAAACGATTCCTGCCGAGTTTCAAATCTGCTATGGTCCATATGTCTTTGAAGACCCTTCATGCCTTGCTTTTGAGCGCAACGATTGGATTGATCCTTCTTAGTCAAGAGCTTGATGGTTATGGAAGAGAGTTCGCAAATCCCCTCGGGATGCAGTTCTGCCTTTTTAAATCCCTAACTTTTGCGTAGGCCGCCCTTTCGGGTTTTCATCCTACCGAGATACATTTCCCTTTTTTTTCTTTTTATTTTATAGTCCCTAATTTTTTCCTGAGCCATTTTTATGGCCCACCAGGACGCCCATTTTTGCGTGGATTCTCTTTTTGGTCCACCGGGTCTATTTTTAGGCATAATATTTTTTAACCGCATCCGAATTCACAGGGGATGGAAGATCATCACCGTCCATGGTCGAGAGGATCAAGGCTCCTCCGGAGAAAACCTTCTTTACTATATATAGACCCTCGTAGTTTGGTGCCCATTTGCCCCTTGGATCAACGTGAGTTGGCTAAATTTTCCTCAGTACCAAATCTTCTGCTTGGATGTGTCGTGGGCGAACTTTCTTGTCAAAGGCCCTCTTCAACTGTTTCTGGTATAACTGTCCATGATAGATGGCTGTCACGCGCTTCTCGTCGATGAGATTAAGCTGGTCAAGTCTGGCCTATATCCAGTTGGCTTCATCCAGCTTGACGTATGCCAAAATCCTCAAGGAGGGAATCTCTACTTCAATGGGCAATACTACTTCCATGCCATATACCAGAGAAAACGGGGTTGCCCCTGTGGAAGTGCACACTGAGGTGCGGTAGCCATGCAGCGCAAATGGCAACATCTTGTGTCAGTCTTTGTAAGTCTTCACCATCTTCTGGACGATTTTCTTGATATTCTTATTTGCCGCCTCAACAACTCCATTCATTTTGGGACGATAAGGTGTTGAATTGTGGTGTTCAATCTTGAAGCTCTTACACAATTCTTCCATCATCTTATTGTTGAGGTTTGAACCGTTGTCTGTAATAATCTTGTTCGGGATTCCATACTGACAGATAATCTCTTTCTTGATGAAGCGAGTCACCACTTGCTTAGTGACGTTGGCATAAGATGCAGCTTTTACCCATTTGGTGAAGTAGTCGATGGCCACAAGATAAAACTGTGCCCGTTCGAAGCGGTTGGCTCGATGCGTCCAATTACATCTATACCCCACATGGCGAAAGGCCAAGGCGAAGTCAACACATTCAGAGAGAGTGGTGAAGTATGAACTTTTTCTGTGTAAATTTGGCATTTGTGGCATGACTGGACATGGAGACAACAATTTGTTTCCATTGTCATCCAATAGTATCCCACCCTCAAAATATTTTTAACCATAGTATGACCACTAGCAAGTGTTCCAAAAGATCCTTCGTGCATTTCATTTATGATGCGTTCTGCTTCTTGTTTATCTACGCATCTGAGCAAAACCGAATCATAATTCCGCTTGTACAACACGTCACCACTGAGGAAGAACTTCGAGGAGAGCTTTCTGAGGTACTTCTTGTCAGTGATAGTTATACCTTCTGGATATTCCTGTGTCTCTAGATACCGCTTGATACCATAGAACCAAGGATGATCATCAACTTTAGGTTCCTCTGCATCGGCTGCCAGGCAATAAGCGGGTTCGTACAGATACTCCAGACGGATGGATGGCACCTCGTTCTCCCACTTGACTTGAAACATGGACGCTAGTGTTGCTAGAGCGTCAGCCAATTGATTTTCTCCTCTGGGAATGTGATGAAAAGTGATCTCATCAAAGTATGGGATCAGCTTCAAGACGTGATCTTTGTAAGGAATCAACTTGAGGTCAAGTGTTTTGTATTCCCCTTTAATCTGGCATATGACAAGCGCAGAATCTCCATAGACTTCTAGAATCTTGATCTTATTATCAATGGCAGCTTCAATTCCGAAAATACAAGCTTTATATTCCGCCATGTTGTTAGTACATTTGAAGCATAATCTAGAGGTGAATGGTAGGTGAAAACCAGTTGGAGAAGTGATGACTTCCCGAATTCCACAACCTTTAGCATTTGCGGCACCATCGAACATGAGCGTCCATCGCGATCCTGGTTCAGGTCCATCATCTGGGCCTGGTATGGTATAGTCTCTGGTAAACATGACGTCTTCGTCGGGGAAATCAAAGCGCATAGACTGGTAGTTGTCCATAGGTTGGTGGGCAAGGTAGTCAGAGAGTACACTTCCTTTGATAGCTTTTTGCGTAACATACTGGATGTCATACTCTGTTAATACCATTTGCCAACGAGCCACTCGTCCGGTGAGAGCGGGCTTCTCGAATATGTATTTGACAGGGTCCATCTTGGAGATCAATAAGGTCGTATGGGTGAGCATATATTGTCTCAAGCGTTTTGCTGCCCAAGCCAATGCACAACATGTCTTCTCGAGCATTGAATACCTTGATTCACAGTCGTTGAACTTCTTGCTGAGGTAATAAATTGCATGCTCTTTTCTACCAGTTTCGTCATGTTGACCCAACACGCATCCCATGGATCCTTATAGCACAGTCAAGTACATGATTAGGGGTCGTCTGGGTACTGGAGGCATCAAGATCGGTGGTTCTCATAGATATTCCTTTATTTTCTTAAAGGCTTTATGACAATTATCATTCCACACCACTGCTTGATCCTTTCGAAGTAGTTTGAAGATTGGCTCACAAGTGGTCGTTAGATGAGATATGAACCTAGCGATGTAGTTCAATCTCCCAAGGAAACCTCAGACTTCCTTTTCAGTTTTGGGTGCCAGCATCTCTTGGATAACTTTGACCTTATCTGGATCGACTCCAATCCCCTTTTGGCTTACAATAAAACCTAGCAGTTTACCAGATCTTACACCAAAAGTGCATTTGTTGGGATTTAATCTCAGCTGAAATTTCCTTAGTCTGGCGAATAACTTTTCCAAGTGAATGAGGTATTCTTCCTCAGTCTGGGATTTTGCAATCATATCATCTATATAGCACTCAATCTCTTTATGTATCATGTCATGAAAAAGAGTGACCATTGCTCGCTGATATGTCGCGCCTGCATTCTTGAGTCCAAACGGCATGACCTTGTAACAGAAAGTTCCCCATGGGGTGATAAAAGTTATTTTTTCCATATCTTCGGGCGCCATCTTAATCTGGTTATATCCAGAAAAGCCATCCATAAACGAGAAGACAGAGAATTGGGTTGTGTTGTCTACTAGTACATCAATGTGTGGTAGAGGGAAGTCATCTTTCGGACTTGCTCTGTTGAGGTCTCTGTAATCGACACACATTCGCACCTTCCCATCCTTCATAAATTTCAATAAATCATAACTTTTGCATGCCTCATCATTTTTAAAGCGTTCTTTTTGCAAAATGTTCGTATTAATGTCTATTTTCATTTAATGAAAGAAAATTTCAATTTGCTTGTATTCATAATGCCTTTTGCCTACTTGTAAGTTGGTTCCCTTTAAGGTCGTTACCTTTCGTCTTGATGATTTTCTTTTATACCATGCCTAACTTATCTTGTAAGATTTGTTTGTGATTGATTCCTATGTGTTATTTAACATGTTAGGGTTTGCCTTCCTTTGGTTGTCACCATGAGCTTGTGTGCTTTCTCCTAAAACCTCGGCTCCGCATCAAGTACATTTTCAAACCTCGGTCCCGTACCGAATCCGTTTTCAAATCACTTTCAATAATAAACCGTTTTTTCTCTTTATATTGAGAGAGGATTAAGTTTAGACTTCTTCCTCTCCGAGTGTTGGGATGCTCACTGTAGTGTGGGTGGTCTTGATACTCGTCTTTCAATACGAAGACACGCCCTCATCTTCCACCTCTCCTCTTATCACTTCCTTTCGTAACCTTTCTCATCTAAAACCTCGGTCATGTACCGAGTGTATTTTCAAACTTCTTTTTGCAACAAAAAAAACTTGAATGGTCGTGGAGTGGTTAGGCGTAGGCCTTCTCCTATCCCGAGTGCTGACATTTACCATAGGGTTTATAGTCGCAAGGCACTTACCATTCAAAACCAAAAGTACTTTAATAAGAAGAACGAAGTTCTCTTTGCATTGAATTAAAGGGAGAGGATTGAGTGTAGACTCCTTCCTCTTCGAGTGTCAGGATACTCACTGTAGTGTGTGTGGTCTTGATACTCGTCTTTCAACATGAAGACGCTATGTTCGCCACACCATTTCATAACAAAAAATTTGAGATAAAGAACTAGGTACTACCCGTAGGGGTTACTATCCGAGGATTTATCTCACCCCTAAAAAACAATTCAACCAATCAAATGTGACTTCTTGCCTCGCATGGCGAAAATTAATCCATCTTTCAAAAAGGATATGTTATGTTCGTTCTACCGCAAATAGGTAAGGCTTAAGTCTCCTCACATGCGAGCAGCAAAAACACCTAAACTACTAGAATGCGCACGATAACATCATCCATAAAAACATTGACAAACCGTAGGCCGAACTATGGCTGCTCTGATTCTTTACTTCTTTTAAGTAAAAATACGTAGGCACAAGGACCACAATCCTTTCCGAGCACATTCCCCCATATCTGTAGTTCCCCGAACTACGTCGACTCTGACTTTCTCACATCTATTGAGAATACGTAGGCATAGGACTGCGAAGTCTTACCGAGTCTGTTCTTTCTCTTTTCTACCCCGTTATTGCCTCCTTTCTTAGTTTCTAACCCTTTTTCTTTACCCTTTGGAAAACACTTTTATAGCATAATATTTAAGCAGATATAATCACACATCGACAAGCAAATGGTTCCCATCGAGTACGATGGATGTGAGGGGTGCTAATACCTTCCCCTCGCATAATCGGCTTTCGAACCCGATCTTGGTTGCGAGACCATCTTATCCATTCTGTTCTTAAGGTTTTCTCGATATTTTCCTTTCCCCTCATGGGATAAATAAAGTTCAGTGGCGGCTCTTCTGTCCTATCCTTTTCGCCTCCCCGTCGTTGCACGATGCATTTTTTTCGAGTAGCAACAGCCGACTTCAACAATCAACACTTGTTTAGATCAGACACCAGAGAATCACCTTCTGAAGCAAAACAAAGGATGGGTAAGAGCTCTGGCCATTTGAAGAATGATATGCAAAATGATGCAAAGATGCTTATGCAAATGCAATGCAAGATGCAGCAAACACGAGATCACAACCCCCACAAAGCTCTGAATACTGCTGCGCTGCTGACTGAGTAAGTTCGCTCTGAAGAAAAAACCAAAATACCGGGTTGGCTGGAAGTCAAGTTTCCTGCAAAAACCCTTCCACTCACAGGTATGGACCTAAACTGACAAGGTACGGCATCCTATGCGTTCATCAACGTCACAGACTTTCAAGAAATGATGATAAGTTCACCATTTCTGGTTTGGCATCATCCTCTCCTAAAGAGGCCTCACTTAGATGAATCACAGATGATCGGTCCCCAGAGTCGACAAATCTCAAATCCAAAATCCCAACCGATCCTAAGGATCTGGAAGAAAATCATCAAAGAGAATCTCGTCTGAGCGTGAATTTCATGGGGAACTGTATCTGCTAAGCAAACAGCCCCCACCCCCCCACTAATCTCCACTACTAATGCTAGGTTTGTACTCAAGCCTGGGTCTGGCTTATCACTCATCGGAACTTCCCTCCCCACAGCACAGCAACAACAGATAATAATATAGCACGGAAAATATAAATATAGCAATATACAAAATACAACACACAAATATACACAACCAAAGACAAGCAAACAAGCGCTAGGATTGACTCGCATAGAGGATATGCCTGTCCCCAGCAGAGTCGCCAGCTGTCGTAACTGCGAAAAACACTCGGCGGAAAACAGAAAAGTCACCACCTTTCGTTATTTATCCCAAAGAGAGGGAAAGGAAACGATCGAAAAAACCTAACGAAAAAAGGGAAAAGACGAGGTCATCGCAACCAAGTCTTGGATTCGGGAGTCGGTTACGCAAGGGGAAGGTATGAGCACCCCTCACGTCTGTCGTACTCGACGGGATCCACGCATTGGTTGTCTAGTCTATGGGGGAAAACAATCTATCTGCAGCTGCTAAAGCTAAACGAAAAGAAACTGACTCAATAGAGCATCACCGCTCTATGCCTACGTATTCCCTTGTGCAATGGGAAAGTCAGAGTCAACGTAGTTCGGGAAACCACGGGGGGAGTTGCTTGCCAAGACGCCGCGTCTAATGCCTACGTATTCTCATATGGCATGAGAAATCAGAGCAAAACGTAGTTTAGGCCAACTACAGGACGAAAGGGTTTTCTCGATCACACGGGGGTGAGAGAAAAGGTAGACGATATTAGCGTACGCATTCTAGCAGTTAGGTGTATGCTGCTCGACCATTAGAGACTTAGGCGTTATCTGTTTGTGGTAGAACGGACGTAGTATGTCATTGGTTTAAAGGTATGGGAACCTACAGGTTTTAGAACTACGGTCTGGACTCGATTGCACTAGGACAAGAGAAAGGGAAGATTAGTCGTCAGCGGGAAAGTCTCGATCACACGGAAGCGAGAGAACAGAAAAATTAGTTGTTAGTGTGCTTGCTAGGATATCGCATCCTATGCCTATGTACTTTCATCTGGTATGAGAGATCAGAGCAGCCTTAGTTCAGTCAACTACGGAAAAACGGTCTCGATTGCACGGGGGTAAGAGAAGGGGTCTCAATCGCCAGGATGCGAGAGAAAAGGGGGTCTCAATCACCAGGACACGAGAGAAAAAGGGAAGAAGTCTCAATTACCAGGATGCGAGAGAAAAAGGGAAGTCTCAATCGCCAGGATGCGAGAGAAAAGGGGAGAAGTCTTAATCGCCAAGATGCGAGAGAAAAGGTTCGGAACGGGACGCACACGCGAAGTCCTAAGACGTAGGAGCGAATGCGTCGCATATCGTCCTAAGGACGTATACTAAACACTCTAAGCAATTGAGAGGTGGCCCCCAATCACCATTTCCCACGTATCTATATGCTACAGCTCACAACACTCGACGATTGAATAAAAGAGATGAAATAAAAACAATGTTACCGAACAGAGTGGTTCCGTTGACCCTTGACTTTTGCGTGCAAGCTCCATTTCTAAGCTTTCCTTTTTTGATCCTTGATGATGACATTTCGAATCAGAACCAATGTGACGCTGAACCGTCATAATTCGACTTATACATGAAGTCAAACCCCAAGAGGTAGCGTATTGATACCCATGCCAAAGACAAGATAGAGAAATGATATTGAGAATCATTCTCCAATTGAATCATGTCACAAGGACCAAACCAGAAGAAAGTCAAAAATAAAATCAGAAGGAGAAGAGAAATGAGGAGAGAAAGAAATGGTCTTGGATCCTACATTATCCATCAACAAGCTGATTAATAACGAATTACGGAGGTCTCGTCATCGACCTACAAAAAAAAGAAAGTGAGAGAACAAGTCCAATAACAAAAGGAAATAAGAATTCAATTTTTAATAGAAAATAAATTCCTAAAAGAAAAAATAAAGCTTCTAAAAAGAAAATAAATTCTAAAAGAAACTAAAAGGAAATTGAAAATGGAAAATAGAAAATAAAATATAGAATATAAAATTATATATTTATAATATACATATAATATTTCAAAAGAAAATAAAACTATAATTCTAAAAGAAAAATAGTAATATATACATTTATTTTAAAAAGAACATAATACATAATAAAATCCAAAAAGAAATGGAAACAAGGGGGTTTCAACAGTCCAGCAGGGGGTACAGCAAACAAATTTCGTTGGCCTTTTATGTCCAAAAATATTCAGCATAACAACCCAACAACCAGGGGTGCATTCAGGGACAATTGGGGGTGCAGCACATCAACCATACAATTGGGCTCGACTCAACAAAAATAGCAGCAATCAAACAAAGGAAAAGCAAGAAACGGGGGGTTCAATACAGAAACGGGGGGTATGATCCCAAAAAATGAAAATTGGGCCCAAGGCCCACTAACCCATTAAGGTGTCTGTAAGGCCTCTTTCCTTTCTCACTTCAGTAACCAACAAACCCTATTTTCCTCTCTTTCTTCCACAGACACCACCGCCGTTTGCAAGCCTTGCTTCCACCTCCTCCAACAAAATCTCTCTTGTCCAAACTGTCTCCCATCAAAACTTCCCTCTCACTCATCTCGGTTTCATTTTCTTCGAACACCACCGCCACCTATAAAACCAATGAACAAGAAAAAGACACAGTAGAAACACAACAATCCAGATGAAGATGTGTGGATGTTCGTTGAGGCGAGTTTGCATGTTAGATTGTGGTGTTAAGATTTGAGTTCAGATGAATTTTGATATGGAGGTTTGTGAATCCGGATTTGGAAGTTGTAGATCAGAGGCTTGTGTTTGTTGTTCATGACGTGTGGAGCTCACGGAGGGTTTGAAGCCTTAGTTCGAACTCATTCATGGAGGATGAAGATCTGAGCAGGTCATTTGACGTTGATGAGTGGTTTACGTTCGGATCTGGAGTTTTGTTGTTATGTTCGTTGGATGTTAGAAGACTGTTGAAGAAGATCTATGGTTATGGTTTGTGGATCCAGATCGTGAAGAAGTTTGGTGTAATGATGACGATGGTGTTTGAATCTGGAAGCGAAGATCTATGATGAGTTGTTGAAGATCTGGAAATGCATGTTGAAGATCCGGAGTTTGTTGATGAATCTGGAGAGTTGGTGACGAACACGGTTGAAGATCTCGGCGAACACGATAAAGTTTGGATGGAGAATCTGGGAAGTTCTTGAAGCTATGAAGATCTTGTTCGTGGTCTGATGAAGATCTTGGATCTAGAGATTTACGAAGCTTTGTTGGTTGAAGATCTGAGATCTATTGATGAACGCCATGTGAAATCTGGAAAACTATATGAAGTGGTAATGAATATTCGATGAAGATTTGAGTGTTTCTGGAAAATTGTGGAAGAACATGATGAAAGTTCTGGAAACAACATGAAGGTTTAAAATTCTGGAAACAGTATGAAGGTGGTATGAATTTCTGGAAAACATGATGAACGTGATGAAGATTCGTATGAAACTTCGGGAATATATGAAGGTTGTTTGAATGTGTATGAAGATTCTGGGAAAATATTGATGAACGGTATGAATGTTAGTGATGAAATTCTGGAAAAATGTTGAAGGTTCGATGAACAGGGATGAATGTTGCTGGGAAATAGATGAGGAAGGTGATGAAGGTTGTTGCGGAAATCTAGACATTCATGATGAACACCATGAAAATTGATGGAGATTCCGGCGAGATTACGGTGGTTCCGGCGGTTTGCATGCGTGTTGTGTGGGGGCGCCACCTAGCAGGTGACGCGTCAGCGCATGCAGGTGAGGGAGAGTGAGGTGTTTGTCTTGGGACGCGTGCCCATTATCATAGAGAGAATGAACAGGACTTTATAGTCCTGACAACGCGACATGTGGCCTGCAGAACCTGATTAGTGGACTGATGGATATTAATTAAACTGGAATTAATGAATAAAGCTGAACAATTAATAATAAAGCTGGCTTAATAATAAAAGCAGATTAATAAAGAAACTAAAACAAAGTAATGTAAGTTGATTAATGTTAATTAACTAATATTAAAAAACAAAGTCTGATTAACAACTAAAGGTTAACACCTACCGTGTCTTTCCTCTTTTTAAGACCAAACAATTAAAAAAACTAACTAAACTTAATCAATTAATATCTAATAAAGTCTAGATTAATAAATTCTAATAAAAGAAACTAAAAGAAATAGTAACCTAAAACATTCTACAAACAAATTATTTTTACAAAAACGCAATTAAAATCTATTAAAAAAAATCTAATAATATTCTAAAATAGAAAATAAAAGATAAAAACTATTAAAAATCTAATGAAATAAAATCCTAGAAAATCAAGATGATTCTAAAGAAAATCAATGAAAACAATTAAATCAAGGAATAAAAATTCGAGAAAGTAACGAAATAAACGGTAAAAATACGGATACTGAAATATCCTTAAAAATAACAGTTTAGATCGAATCACCGGGAAGAGCACCACTTCCAAAATAAACCTGTTAATTTGAACTGGCTTGAAACGTCTGAAACGCGAGAGAGAGGGCTGTAATCGCGATATAATCAATCCGGTTGAAAAAATGCACAGTATGAGATATGCAAATGCAAATGCAAATGAAACGAAACATAAGCCAAATTACGAGAAACGGTTGGTCAAATTTTGGGGTACAACAGTATGCTTCAAAATGGATGCTAATGCCAAAGAACAAAAGGATGAGGCAAGACAAGGTTATAGTGGAAAAGATGATTGGCTCATTTCAGAGAAACCACCTTGATTTCACTTGAAACAGGCGTCGAGCTAACGACGTTAAACAAGCGCTGGTTAGGAGGCAACCCAACAGTGTAAGTCATTTTATTTAAGCTTTCTATTCATTCAATTCTAGTTTCAATTTTAGTACTTTTAATTCTAAGTTTCAATTATAGTAGTTTAAATTCTAGTTTTATGTTGAAATCGTTTGATACTTTTTGACAGTAGTCTATACCATAAAATGGTTGGTATGCCGTAATTTTTTTTGAAACTCTGCTATTGATAATTATGCTTGTTATGTTCTTGTCATCCTCATCATGAGCATAGAATGTTTCCTTTGGTATTTTGAGAAGAGGCAAAATCAAGTATCTTGAACGTTCAACAAGGAAAGAGTGAGTGGTAATGATAGAAATCAGAAGAAAGTCAAGCAAGGTACATGTTTACTTGCTTTGTAGAATGTTAGCATGAATTTTGAATGTTGTTTTCTCTTAAAAAATCATAATATCTCATTTTACATTGTGCACACTTTTTTGAATCCTTTAGCAAAGACCAGAAAAGTGAGGTGAACTTCCATTGTTTACAAAAAACTGTGAAATCCTTGTGTTTAACTCGGTTGATTCATGTTTAATCCGAAAATTCCATTTTAGCTTTGTAAAGGTATAAATATGATCAAGGAAATTATTTGATTTAGAGAAAAAGCACCATGCCAAAAAGAATCTCCTCAAAACCAATAAGTGAGTGAGCATTTGTGAAACCTTTCTGAAACCAGAAAAATCAAAGGTTCAACTTTAGAAAAATACAAAGTCACTAAGAAAAGTTATGATCCAATCCAAAATTATTTTTCACAACTTTAACCATAAAGATATGAATCATTAGGAGCTTCACTCATGTAAAGAAACAAGTTGGGGAGAAATGAATGATGATACTAAAAGCAAAAGAAAAAGAAAAGAAAGAAAAAGAGATACAAAAAGAACTTGGTATCAGGAAAAAAATGAAAGATTCAAAAGTCAAAATCATGGTGATAAAGAAATGAGTGAAGCAAGTTACAAAATGGACAGATTTTTGAAAATTAGCTTTTGGAGAAAACCATCTCTTTATGAAACCTGGCCATATTACAACCTTCATAAGTCCTATGTGATTTATGCCTTCATTTTCTAAAATTGATGAATTATATGGATGAAAACATGAATCGACTAGGATGTTTACCAAGTGATCAAATAAGAGTCATCGCACCACATGATTAAAAAAAACTTCAAAGTCTTCATCCCTTTTCATGAAGAAGAGTGTTAGGAAAAGTCAAGTCAGTTGTGTCATTATACTTTTGAGGACATGAAATTATTTTTGTGGGCGATAACTTGAATTCATAATTATGCTCTGATTCTACAATCATTCGAACATGTCTCTTGCTTTACAAGCAATCATTTGAACCATTCATTTTTCAAATTATTATTTCAAATACTTGATGAAAAATCCTGAAAATAAGTCTTGAAAAGATCACGCTCTTGATTAAGGAAAATCAAGAAACTAAGTTGGGGGTGAATTTGATGGAAATCCAATAGTTGTTTTATCCTCGGTCAAACTCGAATGAAATACTTGCTTCCATTAACTTTTAAGTTGAAATTTGACTAACAAAAGATCCAAAAGAATGTTACTCTTAAATGTTATGGTTTTGCAGGGATTAACAAAATAACACATCAGGAACAGGCAAGAAGAATTCATGCCCTGCAACTTTCGCATAGTGAAACTTTCCTTCGCATAGCAAAAGTTGCAATGCGAAGTTGAAGCGAGCAACAACAAAAAGAAACAGAACCAAATCAGCCATGCCCTGCAACTTTCGCATAGCGAACTTTCCTTCGCATAACAAAGGTCGTGATGTGAAGTTGAAGCGAGCAACATCAGAAGAAACATAACCAAATCAGCAGAACTTCACTTGAAGCGAGAGGGAGCGAGCAGAAGCAAAAATAGTTCGCATAGCGAAGGTCACGATGCGAAGTCAAAGCAAACTAAAACAGAATCACAATCATCCAGTTTTGCTTGAAGCGAGCAGAAGTGAGAATAGTTCGCATATCGAACTTTACTTCTCATAGCAAAGTATGGCGGTTTCCAGGGGCGGTTTAAAATCTTTCAAGGTTAAGCAAGATGACTTTGCATAGCGACCAAAAATTCGCATAGTGAAAGTCCCCCATCTCAAACAGTATAAAAGGAAGACAACAGAGGCTTGGAGGGGGAGGATTTTTTGATAACCTTACATTATTACTTGTAATAGAGTTTGTAATAGATAGTAAGAGAGGGAAAGTGAGGATACGAGCTGGATACGCATCGAGATTCAGGAAATCATTGTTGATGTTGATTCATCTCAATTCCTCCATTTTGTATCAAGCTACCATGAGTAGCTAAATCCCTTTCTTGTTGGGATTGGTTGTAGTTTACCGAACCAGTATGTATTTTCATTGATCATGGCATTATATGCAATTTATTTATGAATCATTATCGATGATATCTTTGTTTTATTGTTAACTTGATGGATTTGAATTGATATTGAGAAATACGGTTCAAATCTCGATCCAAGATAATCATCTATTAAACTCTAAATGCTAGACATAGATTTAGGTTTAATATTCACCATAAGTATCGATTCTTAATGATGTCATATTGTTTAATAGGTTGAGAAATCATCGATTAAACAATAAGGTAGAATCCTCATCAGATGTTTAGACATAAGCTCTGTTTGTGAGCGATACATGATGATATTGATACATACTTAGATTGTGTATAATTGATCAATGATTTGCATATTTAATCGATGGATGAAATCCAATTCCAGCAAGCTTATTCTCTGAAAACTATCCTTATTAATTATATGTTTTTGCATTTGGTAACTTACAAATCAAATATCATGCAAAACTTCCGCTTAAAATCATATTAACTGTTGAACGTTTGTAATTTCGTGTTGGTCTCTGTGGATACGATACTCAATAATTTTTTTGATTTACTCAACATCACTTAGAAAATTGTAGAAAATTGTTGATGTAAGACTGTACAAAGATTCTAACATAGTGAAATCCTTCATGAGGTGTGAAAGGACTAAATCTGCCCTTGGTTGATAAGCGGATCTAGTATAATTTCTTGCATCTCTTTTAATTTTCTGCACTTTTAATCATGTGCATTATTGTTCTAAGTTCATGCACTTTATTCCGGAAAAAAAAAAGAATAAGAACATATGCAAAATAATAAGAAATACTCATAAAACTTGATTCACCCACCCTCTTAGGTTGGACTTTTTACTTACAACTATGAGGCATTTGTTGGACGAAAAACAATTGTCATAGTAATTATTCCAATAAAAATCATAATGTGGCCATTTAAATTATAATATCCACAAGGATTATATTAACCTCGTCCACGGATAATATGATTTCACTTGTGAATTCAATGCAGTGGGTGTATAACTAATTTTCTTCAACTTCACCTTCACATTCACTCTTAATCTCAGCTACTCCTTCAACTCTCTCTCTCTCTCTCTCTCTCTCTCTCTCTCTCTCTCTCTCTCTCTCTCTCTCTCTCTCTCTCTCTCTCTCTCTTCAAGATTTTTTCTTTTTCTTTGCATTAATATTCTAAAGGATTCTTCTGTTTTTCACTTTCATAATTAGGCAACTCTCATTTACTTTTTCTGTTTCTAGCCTTTGCTTAATACTACCAAAAGTTTCCCCTAAATTTTTTAGAAAATCTGATAAAGTGTCCTCGATATCGTGAGACCTTTCATATTTGTAAATATATTGTGGCTGGTACTTTTTCTCTAGTTGAGGTTATTGTCGATTTTTATGCTCGCTCCCAAATGTCAGAATGTTTATATTTAGAATCGGACATATCTCATACACCATTTATTTAGTTGTTTTTTCCTAGGATTACTAAAGGTCTCCTTTGAAAATTTCAAGAATTCTGATAGAGTCCCCTCAAGAGAAGGAAACCTTTTAGTTTCATAAGGTTATCGTTCTTTATATTCACTCCTTTATAAAAACATCATATTTTTACGTGTTATTTTCCATCATTTTACGATTCGATTCAGACTTTTATTTCTTCATGAAAGTTTTAGCCCTGAAAATTAGCTTTCTTTTTCACTTGTTTCACTTTAATCAGAGTTATGATACTCGATATATGATCAAATTACTACACATTGGTATAACTGAATTGGTACCAATGTGTCACGCTTCTACTTAATCATGCAAAAATTGTTCAATTTCTCTACTTTAGAATTTTGGCATAAATTTTGGATCCTACGGCTGTGCTGTTGAAAACGTTGTGTTTGCCTTTTGAAACCAGATAACACCTCGATGTCTTGTAATCCCTTCACTATTAGATGATTGTTTTTGAAATTCTTATGGAATTTTTGGATCGGGACGCTTGAGGAAAGGTCGTGTCACGACTGACTATCTTTTGCATTTATTTTATATTTTCCTTATGTTCTTCATGTGCTATTTTTGTCCTTGCTTCGTCATCATACTTTGATAGTAAAATTATTACGTTGTTTGTCTAGTTAAATTGATTTCGATTTGGTTTGGTCATTCTCATAAATCTTTGAAATATTTATAAAAACCTACAAAAGAAAAATGCATTTACGTTAAGTGTATTTAAAATTAAAATAATTTAACTCTAAAAATATCATATGATGGATTGTCATCAACGTTCTTCTTCCCAATGTCAGCCTTTCTTAATACATGGTCCCACAGGGCGAGTTGTAATGAGACGACTTTATTATTATTTTTAAATGCCATTTTCTATTTTACTATGATCAAACTCTTCTAATAGGTCCAACTATTCCCTGCATCCTTCGTTGTTCTTTTCTTTTAGAAGGGGGGTTCACATATCTCAACTAAACTCCCCTATTTTGGAAGGAGTCCTTGTCTCCCCTCGAGGTAATTGCATGTTAGATCCTCTTGAAGGAATCTTTGTCACCCCTCGATGTGATTATATGTTGGATCCTTTTGAAGGAATCCTTGTTGCCCCTTAAGGAAATTACATGTTAAATCCTCTTGAAGGATTCCTTTCCACCCTTCAAGGCAACTAGATGTTGGATCCTTGTAAATAAATTATTGTCACCTTAATAGATATTGCATTGAATACCCACGAAGAAGCCCACTCATCACCTAACAACAATCAAAGCCCCCTAGGAAAACCTCCCAACACCTTTGGAATAACATGAGCATTTCTGAGTGGGGACCTTCACTCCCAAAAATGACCATTTTAAGACTAGCTACAAGATGTCATACATAGACAAATTACGAGAATACTATTAATTAAAGAACCAAATATAAGTAATGTCGTACCTCAAAAAATATGATCTTCGCTATGAGCAAAACGGGGTTGCACGATCACGGGTGGACTTATGAGAGTCGGCATCAAACTTTATTTATTCCCATCAAGGGAAAGGAAAAACATCAATAAAACCCACGGGTGAAAGGATAGGGTATGGTCATCGCAAACATATTGGGTTTAGAAGTCGGTTATGTAAGGGGAAGGTTTTAACACCTTCTACATCCATCATACTCAATGGGAACCTTCTATGTTGTCTAGGCATGAAACGATATCTGATATCTCAAAGCTTGCTAAGGGGA
>OZ012737.1:685560891-685596489 GCA_963859935.3 Lathyrus sativus
AAGTCCGTTCGAAAGTCCAAATTACAAGTCCGAATACAAAAATAAAAGAAAAATAGCAAAAGGTGCTAAAAAATTCAAAAAAAAATCTCCAATGCCCTACATCAAGCCACAAACCAGGGGTGAGAGATACCACAAAAATATCCAAATAGAAATGGTCAAATAAGATGAAAACATTGCAAGATATCTCATGTATAACAATGGAAAAGTTAAAATGGAGCATGTTAAAGAAAGCATCCAAAACCAATTAAAATGGTACAATAAAATTCCCACAAAAATATATCACAATACCTCAACATGTGTACGAGATCCCTGCAAAAGATTTGGCATTTAAATGATGAATTGATAGGTCAAGGAAATTCAACAAAATGATAGCATCAGCATTGGCCTTTTTATGACGACCCAAATGTAAAAAATCCAAAGAAAATATCAGAAAATGGTAAAATTATAATACAAGTTTTATTAAATCCTAGACATCTTAAAGATTCATAACAAAAAATGGGGATCAAAAAAACTAATTTTCCTATTTTTTATGATTATTTGAAGTCAGCATATAATACAGAAAAATAAAAGAAAATACATGAAAGCATATAGATGTGAGAAACAAGTAATATAAATGCAATAAATCAGAAATGTCACAGCCAAGGATCGAACAGGGGTCATGGGGGTTTCGTGGCTGAGTTGGCGCCATGTGGTTTAATGAGAGATGATGTGGCTACACGCGTGGATCATTCTGGGGCGTGAGATGAGAAGTCCAAGTCAAGGCTTTTGACGGATCTAACGGTTGAAACCTTGTCTTCTCCAAATGATTTTTCTGGACAGCAACGTGCAGCCCATGGACGACGGTGGGGAAGCTTTTCGGCGGAAATTTTCATAGGCACCTATCTCTTCCAATACTCAACCAAATCCAATAATCTTTAGATGAAAATTGCGTAGTTTTTCGTGGGGAATCAAAATATACCATTATTTTCCATTGAAGTGGTCTCTAGCTCAAAACCGCGTTCCTCCCCAAAAACTCAAGAATTAAAAATTGTCACAAAAATGATCTTTTTTGTACCAGAATCCATGTAGAGGATGAGAGCAATGTAATGCAACAAAATGGGGCAAGAAAGATTAGTAATTTGGAGATATCTTGAAAAGTAAATACCTCTGAAAATGGCTTCCTATAGCCTCAAATAACCATCAATTCTTTGAGGAAATGATATGGAAACGTTCTATAATTGATGATGAAGGTGTTTGGATGGAAAGAAAGCTTTGAATTGTTGTGAAACTAAAAAATCAATTTTGAGTTGGAGCTCACTTTTTCACATTACTATAAGCTTGTTCTTGCACCAAAAATGGCTAAAAAATGGTGGAATCAATTGTAGAAAGTATGTGGAATTGATTTGCAATGAAAGAATGAACAAAAATTGAGAGAAAGAAAGAATTGAATTTTTGAGTTTTCAAGTGTAGAAAAATGTGGGAAAATGGAAAAATGGTGAAAAGGAATGCAAATGCCTTGATTTTTTGTTTTTATATTCCTTGCATCATAAGGAAGGTTTAAGGCCCACAATAGTTCCTTGTTTCTAAGCCCAAGCTCAAGATCCATTATGTTACTTGAATTGTAAGAAATCTCGAAATAGCTCATGATAAAATCCTCAAATGAAAAATGTAATAATGTCATTGTTCTTAAAACATGATTTCCATTCAAAATGAGTACAAATATGGATTGGTTTGGTTAAATTTTGACAAAATACCAAACTAGGTCATTTCACATGTTTTCACCAAAATCACTTTCATCAATCTTCAACCATGAGCTAGCCCATTAAAACCTTGAAGTTTAGTTGACCAAATGACCCCATTTGGAGCAACTTTCACGTTAGAAAAAAGTCCATTTGAGTTATGCAAAGTATTGAACTTGACCTGTAATTTTATGACCTGTAATCATAGTTTTCCAACTCATTGATAATCTTCAGTTGGCCTCTAAGTCAGGGGATGAACCCCACACAAGCATCTGAACTTCTCAAGGGCATGGACCACTTCCTGGTGACTTTAGTGATTCCTCAAGCTCGAATAAAACCTCTAGATAAGCCTCTCTTGATGTATATCACACTTGATCCCCTGCATAAATGCTAATGCAATGCTATGATAATGCTATGATGATGTTATGCTAATGCAAAAACAAGAAGGAAAAGGTTGGGCAAATTTTGGGGTGCAACAAAGGGTTTTCAAGCTCTCAAGATTTTGAAGAACAAGTTCTGAAGACTTTGAAGACCAAATTCTGAGGAACTTGAAGGTGAGAAAAATACAAGAAGGGGGGGGGGGGGTTGAATTGGGGTTTTAAAAAACAAAAACTTTTTACTCACTCAATAAAAATCACCGCTAATAAAAAACAAAGAGAAATACACTTCAACTTTTATACTGGTTCACTTGAATATCTCAAAGGTAATCCAGTCCACCCGCCAAGGTGATTTCGCGTTATACCCAAGGACTTAATCCATTATAATTAATTGATTAAAATTGCTTAGCAACCACTAGTGACTAACAAACCACAAAGACACACAATTTATGTCTTCTCAAGGATTCTGACCTACAAGTCCCTTAAGGAAATACAAATAATAGTTTGATTACAACTCCACTAACAACCGCTGCTGACTAACAAACCACAAAGACACACGCTATATATCTTCTCAAGGATTCTGACTAACTGGTCCCTTAAGGAAATACAAACAACAGTTTGATTACAAAGTTGTGTTTACAAAGATTGCTTCTACACAAGCAGATATAAATAAGTTAAAAGCACAATACACTTAAAGAAAATTATGCACAAATTTAGACAACAGTCTTGTAAATTTCTTGCGTGCAATAATTCTTTAAGTCTTCAAGTCTTTATATAGCCAGTAAAAAAAGATTCGTTGAAGGGTAGATCTGGTATTCTTCATGAATATGCTGGCTACTTGAGTAACAATTTGATACGAAGGGGACAAGAATCGTACTACCTCAATTTCCTTACTCCATAAAATCCGCTTAGTGGAAGGAATATTGGTTTGTACCATGTACTATTTTTCCCACGTATAAAATTGTTCTTATATTTTATTCTTCAGTGGCTTTTGCATAAATAGTTGTTTGAGGCATGAGTTAGAAGAGTTGATTTTGCTTGAGTTCAGAAACTTCAATCATCAATCAGAAGCTTGACCATATCAATATCTGACTTGAAATTCTTCAACTTTTAAAACCTACAGTGTTTATTCTTCGGAAGCTTGAACAGTCTTCAGAAGTGAATTGATCAGAGTCATACGTCAGAAGCAAGAGCCAAGAGAATGTTGCAACAACAATATACAATTTTCTTAGAAGCTTCTCATCCGTGAGTTTGAGTAGAAGCGATTTAGATCAATATATTTAGAAACTTATAACTTTTCATGTTGAAGAGCCATAATCAAAGCTGTTTTCTAAAGATACACAATAACAAACGATTAAGTACCAAAATTGTTCTCACACAAATACTGACTTGTTATCATTAAAACTTAGAGATACAGATGCAGAACCAAATCTTGTTCTAACAATCTCCCCATTTTTGATGATGAAAAAACATTGTATTTTGATGAACAGTTTTTGTCGGGTAATCATCAAAACATATATCAGAAAGCAGCACAAAACTCCCCCTGATATTAGCAACTCTAAAAAGATAATCAGAATGAAAGAACACTTTCCTGATTAACCTTTTTGTTGGAGTAGATGAACCTTCTATTCAAAAGAACTAGTTTATCTTTCAGAAGTTTCTTGAACTTGTCCTTACTGTTGTTAAGCATTTTAAAAAGGATTTAACACACAACAACACATATCAACTTCTGATGAGTTTTACTTCTAATCAGTTGGATAAACTTGAATAATCTTTGAAGTCTTTTCTCACTTAAGATGATCCAGAACTTTAAAAATCTAGCATATCTTTAGAGTTTGGGCTTCATACATTTTGTTCTGATTTTTTAGGTGTTTCTGATATATAGTAAGTTTCTCCTGAAAGAAAACAACTAACATAATATCCTTTTAAACAAGGGTTAGTGCAAACATTTGAAATGTTTGGGTTTGATTAAAGAGAAAGTAGGTATATCAATACTTTCTCCACCTTTTTGTCAGTAATCTAAAAGAAAATATGCAATAACATGCAACTAGATGCAACAAAAAGATAAATGTGGGTCTAAAGATTTTGAGACTTAGTGTATCATAAGCCACATCAATCATATCCAACCAAAAAGAAGTTCAACCGAGTTACAAGGATATGATCAAACAAAAGACAGACAAGACACACAAACAAGATGGTTAGTGTTGCACCCCAAATTTTGGCCCCTTAGATTCCCATTATCATTTTAGGAGCATACTCATGAATTGTCTAACCTTAACCCAGTGCAAGTTTGTCTTTGTCAAATTACAGATGAATCAGGGTTTCGTGCAGTCAAAATCAAAACTTCAAGGGTGTGATTAGTCAATATTTTGGGCTCATTCAATTATGAAACAAGGTCAAGGGTATCATATAATGACAATTGAGAATCCAATTTGAGGTTGTTACCCCAGAATCCAGAGCAGTGTGTTTCAGGGCACCCGATTAGGGTTTTTGACCAGTAAAGTCAACTGTAGTTTGAATTTGATGTTGGAAGGTGTTTTAATGGTGAGATTATGATCCATGAAGTTCATATAGCTTAATAAAGTTCATTCAAGAAGTTTTAAAGTCTCAGGAGGTCCAGAATGTCAACAGGCGACTCAGTAGTCACCGATCGGTCGTATGGTTGACCGAAAAGTCAACTCTCCAAATTTTAGGAATTGAACTTCAAGTTGTGAAAAAAGATTGTTCCTTATGTCATATTGGACTTGCATATCAATTTTCATGACCATTGGATCAAGGATGAAGGAGTAATCGAAAAATCGGGAAATTAGGATTTTGAAAGGGGCTAAACCATAACTCCTTAACCACACATCCAATTGAGTTGGTTAAAAGCTCATTTGGAAGCTCTTGACAAGTCCTACAAAAGTCCCTAAGTAGTCCATGATCAGAAAATGCATAGATTTGGAGTTATGATCAAATTCATTTCTAGAGGGGAAAAAGACTTAGAGAAATTTCACTTTTAAGTTCATTTTTTAGCAACTTTGGAAGGCTTTTTGGCCAAGTTCCTTTGGGAAATTGAAACTCATGAAAACATGAATGTTTTAGAGTTATTTGAGGGATTTCTAAAAAGTACTAGCACATCTCAAAAGGATTTGTGAGCTGAAAGTTATGGTCATGGCAAGTTGGTGGTTTTTCACTTTAGCCGCAGCTGTCACTTGTTAGTTCGTACCTTAATATGGTTTCCCACTGTCGTGGCAAAACCACCGTAAATAGCTTCTCACTGTCGTGACAAAGGTTTATTTAGAATTTAGATTAAAAACTACAGCCAGAAAGGTTGTTTGTAAAAAGGGAAGATGCCGGTTACTATCGAATCCTATCCTACTAATTCGGTTACATACCGATAAAACTAACTTAGCTAGACATGATAATTAATGCAAACGGAAATAAACATAAACAACAGAATAGTAAAATATGCATTATGACAGAAATAAAGTAGTAATTTAATTAATAAGAACCTGGAAAGTAGTACTGATATTGAAGAGTAGTCCTCCACAACGTCGGCAGGATTCTACTTTGGCCAATTGGCCAAATAAAATTGCAGAAAGAAAAATACAAAGCTCTGAACAAAAAGGGAAAAAGGAAAAGAAATAAAAGTAACGATGACTTCAATAGAACTTTGGCAGTCCTTCGGGATGAAGAATCCACCCCCTTTTCTCTGTCAATCTCTTGTCTATTTATAGGAGATATTTCATTCTTCAACTTCCAGAGATCATGGGTGAGTTATGGAGGGTGTGGGAGTAACTTCCAGTAGTAGGCAGTGAGTGGAGAAAGTGTAGGAAGAAATTAAGTTAAGATTGATCGTGACTTCAGATTCTGCGTTTTTGTCTGCATGACGGTCGTCATGATATGTGACGGTCGTCACCCGTGTGACGGTCGTCAGGACTGTGTGACGGTCGTCACAGCAGCAAAATCCGTATCTGCTGTTTTTCATCTGTTTTCCTTCCATTTCTTCTTCTTTTCTTTCTTTAGTACAAATTCTCCCCAATCTGCTAAACAGAGTGAATTAATCATATAATAGAACATAAATCAAGATAAATTAATAAAAGTCACAAATAAATGCATGTAAATTAAGCCAAATAAACGATATGATTTCGCGTTATCAAACACCCCCACACTTAAACCATTGCTTGTCCTCAAGCAATCAACCAACACGGTGAAAAGAAATAAGCATAGTTCGAAACAAAGACACGATGAGACTCTAATCATACGTGGTTGCTAGGCTAATGTTAGATCGATAGGTACTAAATATCGATACCAAGGATAACGTAACGACATAATTTCAAAAACTCCCTACTTATGCAAACCAATCGGAATCATGCCATTATAACTCAACCTATAACTCATGCTCTCTTTCACCCCATTTCATTATAGTGCAATCACATTAAGCCCGTTATCCATACACATTCATGGCAAGTAAACCTGTTAGTGACTATGATCTTATTATTATTTCATTTTTCTCTGCAAATATGCTTAAGCATCAATTGGACTTAAAGAGTTTGCACCGTTAGGCTAAGTGCTCGGATGAGGAGCACCTAACTTAGAAGGAACATGTCTTTTTCTTCATAATTTTTCTTTTCTTTCTTAGTTTCTCATTTTAAACTAGATATCATACACTTATTTGCATCAGTTTCTTACTTAGTGTGTTTAGGATGGTGCTGACTGTTTAAATAAACTACTTAGGGATTACTACAAGAACTTGGAGCTTTAAGGTCTCGGCATAATGGGTACTCAAATTGATTTTGCATATTCAGGGGGTTAAGGTTGTCAGGACGATATCAATTTTATCAAAACTTTCCCAAGTTTTTCTAACATAGTCTAAATAGCCTATATACTTTCAGAGTACCATGTCATGAATCGAAGCAAAAATTTTGTTGGAGGTTAAAATTTTGAAAATTTTGAAAATTTGAAATTTCGGGGAGATTGAATAACAAGCGAAAACCACGCATAAAGACTCGACAACACATGCAAAGACTTTGACATAACATTAAAAGTAGATAAAAACAATAAATCAAACTAAAAGGCAATAAAATGAAAGCGATAGAGTTCCTCCCCCACACTTAAACCAAACATTGTCCTCAATGTTTTAGTAAAAGGTGGAAAAGGAAAGATAGAACCTGTATGAATGTTACTGATCTTGCTATCCTTGTCTTCGTTGATCACTTCTACTTCGGCGGCGGGCATTTTGAGACACTTTGTTTGTGTAATTCTCGAACCAGCTCATCATGTTGCTCGCCTCCAGAGGAAGTACTCATCATCAGTGTCCCCACCAGCAGCGACACTCGTAGGAATGTCCGTGGGTATAGCTCATCTTCTCAGATCGTCATCTAGAGATTTTTCGCCTAGAAATAGCTAAAGCGTAACAAGCGATACATTTCTTTATTTTCTGCAAATTTAAACAAACAAATTAAAATAAAGACCTTGTGGGTTGCCTCCCACACAACGCTTTGTTTAGCGTCGATAGCTCGACGGCTAAGGAGTGCAAGTACTCATGGCGGTTCTTTCGAGAATGGTTCCTCAATCGAACTTTGAATAGTCTTCGGTTTCCATGGCCACTTATCAAGCCATCTCTCATATCCCTCACCTTTTCGTTTCTTTCTTCTGTAGGGTGGTTCCTTGTTTTGAACGCGTGGTGGTGGTTCTGGATCTATCCTGTGTATTAGCTTTTCAGATTTGGGCATAGTTATTTCATCCACCACCTCAAAAGTTAATCGTACCCTTTTAATAGTAATAATGACCTTAGTTTCACGGTCCTCGAATTTTCTTTTCCTATGAGGGACCTTAGACAAAGGTGCATTGGTGTGGGTATTTTCCAGTACCTCCACATGTGTTTTGGATTGGGAGTCTACCCTGGCTTCCGCAACCAATTGTGAGAAAGAATTAGGTGGGGTATAGGGAGGAGGAGCAACAATGGGTGCTTCTTTCTCTACCTCTTCGACAACCTCCCTTTCGGGTGGTGTCGGTGGATTTTTCTTAATATTTGTGCTTTTCTCACCAAAACTCTCCTCGGACTCATCATCACTCTCCCTAAGATTTTCTATTTGTTCTTCATTACTGGTTGTTACAACATTTCACATGGCCTTCTGGGACGGGTCCTAAAGGTGTTTGTCTAAGCAGGGAGGTTTGTGCCTCCAAAGCCTCGCTGTGAGTTGCGAGGGAATCGACAATAACGTTCATTTGCTTAAGATCTTCATTAATTTGGAGATGTTGTTTTCTAAAGTCTTCGTTTTGGAGAGTTTGTGTCTCCACAAAACGCTCCATCATAGATTCTATCCTAGAGTGAGTAAACGTCTCTTCAAATTCTTCTAGTAATAGTTCAAGGTTGGACGTGTCGAATTCTTGCGTTTCCTCAGAATATTGGGAGTGGTCATCATAGAGGGAATTTGGTCGAGAATGCATTGTATTGAAATCTTCTAATAATATTTCGAGGTCAGATTTAAGCGGATCTTGTGGTTCCTCAAAATACTGGGGGTGGTAGCTATGATAATGAGGATGGTAGTTATAAGGGAAATTTGGGTTATACATAGTAATTGATGATAAGAGTGCCTTAGTCTATACTATGCAACAATGGAATCACAATATTGACTATTGGTCCCCAGCAACAGCGCCAAAAACTTGATGCGTCCGCAAGTGCACGGAAATATCGAAGTAATATAAAAGATTGTCAAACCCACAGAGACCAATGTCAATCTACCGTTATCTATTATTACAGCGTAAAGCTAAGGCTATTGGAATTAGGAAAGTTGAATGCGAATGAAATTAAATGCAAAGAAATAAAGATAATTGGTTTATGGAAAGGATGGTAAAGGGATATTGGTATGCAAGGACTTAGTTATCGGGGATTCGACAGGTCATCGGTGCTTTCTACTCTTTGCAAACACTTTTAAGAAGAAAATAACGGTTTAAAGACCTTTGTCTCACGATGGTTGTTGACGCTAGTCGCAACTCTAAGGCGGAACGTATGCTGTCGCTATTCCGTTCGGGGTTAAAATTACTTTTTGAAAACCATTAAGTTCTAATCCCTTTTAAAGCGCTGTCGCTGTTTTTAAAAGGAATGCCTAGTTTTTACTATCTGGTCTTAGCCGCAGCTGTCGCTTGTTAGTTTGTACCTTAATATGGTTTCCCACTGTCGTGGCAAAACCACCGTAAATAGCTTCTCACTGTCGTGACAAAGGTTTATTTAGAATTTAGATTAAAAACTACAGCCAGAAAGGTTGTTTGTAAAAAGGGAAGATGCCGGTTACTATCGAATCCTATCCTACTAATTCGGTTACATACCGATAAAACTAACTTAGCTAGACATGATAATTAATGCAAACGGAAATAAACATAAACAACATAATAGTAAAATATGCATTATGACAGAAATAAAGTAGTAATTTAATTAATAAGAACCTGGAAAGTAGTACTGATATTGAAGAGTAGTCCTCCACAATGTCAGCAGGATTCTACTTTGGCCAATTGGCCAAATAAAATTGCAGAAAGAAAAATACAAAGCTCTGAACAAAAAGGGAAAAAGGAAAAGAAATAAAAGTAACGATGACTTCAATAGAACTTTGGCAGTCCTTCGGGATGAAGAATCCACCCCCTTTTCTCTGTGAATCTCTTATCTATTTATAGGAGATATTTCATTCTTCAACTTCCAGAGATCATGGGTGAGTTATGGAGGGAGTGGGAGTAACTTCCAGTAGTGGGCAGTGAGTGGAGAAAGTGTAGGAAGAAATTAAGTTAAGATTGATCGTGACTTCAAATTCTGCGTTTTTGTCTGCATGAAGGTCGTCATGATATGTGACGGTCGTCACCCGTGTGACGGTCGTCACAGCAACAAAATCCGTATCTGCTGTTTTTCATCTGTTTTTCATCTGTTTTCCTTCCATTTCTTCTTCTTTTCTTTCTTTAGTCCAAATTCTCCCCAATCTGCTAAACGGAGTGAATTAATCATATAATAGAACATAAGTCAAGATAAATTAATAAAAGTCACAAATAAATGCATGTAAATCAAGCCAAATAAACGATATGATTTCGCGTTATCACTTACTCCAAAATCTCAAAATCTCATTTTCACAAAAAACACCAAAAATCTGTCTTGCTACCAAGGCTTCCAAATTCATTTCTCCCCATTCAAACACCCCAACAATCATCCACACAATCCATAAATATGATATAGAAGGTGTACAAGACCTTAGACCACTCAAAAACATCACCATTCAAAAAGTCAACTTCATCACCAAGTTACTTTGACCAAAAGCCACAAAATCAGCCATATCTTGTTCCATACATTTCCTTGGTGTTCTAATCATCCTAACACCTCATAAATACCATATCTCAACTGTCCAAAGCATTGAGAATCATTGGTGAGACCTATTTCTCAAACTGTCACAAGGTTGGTATTTTGCTTCAAAAGGAAGAAAGGTTCAAAACAAGGAGGTGATTGAAGATTCTCTGGTTTTCTTGTTCCTTTTACTTGCTTGAAGTTGTCTACAAGAGGTATGTGCATTGAATTCATCTCATTCATCATTATACCATAAGGACAATTTTTGAAGTTTTGACATAAAGCTTGCTTTACTCTTTTGTGTTCACATGCCAAACTTTGCCTCAATGTGCTTGTGCTTAACTTCTGAATATGAACATGCTCAAATTCATGCTTGTAAGGTGTTTGAATGTTTGGTTTAAGTAGTTTGGTCCTGTTGTGGTTTTTTCCATGTGTGATATGCACTACTGGCATCAAGGTGCCTTCATTTATGACATTTTTATTTAAAAGCATTAGGGCTGCAGTTTGACCTAAGAAACATCCCTCAGCATAAGTATGGTAGGTGTGTATCTCTGTTATGGTGTGAATCAGGTTGTTTTGGAAATCACCCTACTGTACCTTTAAACCTAAAATCTTGCTTTGCATCACTTGCTGTCATAAGGTTCTAATCCATAATCAATCATCAAATCAGGCTTGGCAGCATTTTAAGATCATTTTGTTATGATATAGGATGTATGTAAATGCATAGGTTTTGTCATGAATGTTTTGATAGGCCTACTATCATTTTTGCTTTGAGGAAGGTTTCCACCCCTTAGGTGTCTTAAATCCCTGCAAGCTTTTTGGTTTGGTTTTGTGTCAGAATTGGTTATAGGATCAATTCATGAGCAAGCTACTACACTGATGTGGCTGTTTATCATATACTTAGAATTCACCAATCATAAGACTTACCCTCCTTTTGATATCAGTTCAGACTGGCTTGTTTTAGGAGTGTTTGAGTTCTTTGTGTAGGCTGACCAGATATACCTCATGAGGTTGTCCACCTCTATTCTTATCAGAGCCTCAATTGTTGGTTATCCACTCCCTTGGTCTTTCCTTACAAACTGATAAGCTTGAGGGCCATGTTTTTAGTCTTAGCATTTAGTCATTAATTTACAGCCTGCAGCTAGCAGTAGGTTCCAAGGGTGGTAAGAATTCAGATTCAGAGATGTGTGTGAGTCTATTGGACATGCTTAGAATTTCCTAGACTTGATGTTTTGGTCATCACAGAACCATAGGCAAACCTTGCTAGCTTCAACTCACATACACTATTTTGCTCACTTGTTTTTTGAATAACATCTTTTGTTGAAATCTCATCTAAACCACATTTCAAACTTGCACAAACAATCATTCACTGTCAAAGTCATTTGTTTTGATCATTGGATTCAAATGTGCATTTTCAAACATGCTACTTGCAACTCATATAGCAAGGTCTCAGCCTTTGATTCTTACCAAAACAGTAGTGCTACCCAAGAGGGCTTTGTGTGTTTATTTGTTTTTTTGAATTATAAAACCATGTGCATTGCTTGAATTGGTTTCTCCCTAGCTTTCTAGTTACTATCAGTTTCATCTCAAAAGCTGTTTGGGACTTGCCTCTTGTATGAGACAGACTGGTTGTATTTGGCATTAGGGATGGCTGCAAGAGTTTGTGATTGAGCCTTCTTTTCATTAGCAGATAGTTGTAAGTTCAGGATACAATTGCTATTCTTTTTATGAAGGGGGAAATTATTAAGAGTATGTTGGCTGCTTAGTAGGAGGGGTATTCCACTGCTGTCAAAACCTGTGGTTGTCAGGACCTAGTTGTATCAGTGATACCATTTGGAGAATGAGTTTGAGGCCTGCTCTGAACAACTCATCTGTGTTTGGTTGATTGTTCATTTTTTATGCTAATATAAGTAGTCATTTATCTTGGTTGGCTTGACTTTACATAAATTTGATAAATGCATCTTCAAAACATCACTAGCAACTCACATGTCAATTTTCAATGTAAATCTGTTATGCATCAAGTTCATGTTGAAAAACCTTGCATTAATCATTTATGAGCTGCTTGCATGATTCTTTGGCTTTAATTCCCAATGCCTCAACTTATGTTCTTCAAAATGCATCTTCCAAATAATTTGCAACCTGACATGTCTTTTTCATAACAGTTGGCCTTGAGCTTGATTTATGTGCTAAAATCATTCATTATCACATACTTGGTCTGTGTGTATCTTTGTTTTAAATTGAAAATAGCTAAAACAAGTTTTGAGATTCAAAATGCACATCAAACTTCCACAAGAGCACACACCATCGGGTTTTGAGTTAGGAAAGGAATCTTGAAAAAATGATTGCACCATCATGTTCCTTGTATTTTTCTGGTCAAGTTACATTAAAATTTCATCTCAAAAGGTTGAGAATTGAGAAAGTTATGCATCAAAACGTAAATCATGTTTGAAGTGTTCTTTATTTGCCCAGCCTAGTTTTTGAGTATCCCATATATATTTATGGGGTGGCATTTACAAATGGATGTATAGCCACCCCAGTGGTAATACCATATGCCAAAACACGCCTTTGACCTTGCAAGCCTGAGTTCGATCCCTGAGGAGGGCAACTTTTTTATTATTTTTTGTCATTTTTCACTCCATTTTCAAAAATTCGTATCTCCTTCAATTTTAATCGTTTTTCACCCGTTCTTTTTTCATTATGTTCGTCGTGATGTATACTTTCATGCCATATTTTTTATTCTCGTGTTTACCTAAATTTTCATCTCTTTTCACTTCGTGCAAGTTAAGTGCATTTTACGTTTGTTTACGCATGTGCAGATGAATTTTTCTTTGGTTACACTTGAATTTGTTTGTGATACTTGCTTGTATTCATATCCTTACATGTTAGTTAACATGCTAGGATTTTATTTTTGGTTTTTACCATGTTTATTTTGTCCCTTCTATTAAATTTAATTGAACTCGATCTGTCGTCACAGTTCCTGTTAATTCATCTGCTTTGATTGTCATTAATGCACCTTCATCCTTATCATTCCATATGTTTATTTAATGATTGTCACCATGAATATGCCTTTATCATGTTGTTATTTTACTTGTTAAGTTGTCTTCTTTCCCCGAGTGATGAAGCTTGTTAGCTCTCATCCTGTTGCCTCCCCTGTCTACCTCCAAAGGAAAAGTCTGTCCATTTGACCCTCATGTCATGGATACATCCCTCATCCCTCTCTTGACTTTGATAAGTCACTTTAACCCTAGATTAGAAGCCATTAGACTTTGCTTCAAGTCTAAGAAACCCACCTGTACTAGGAGTGTTCTTCAACTAGAACCCTAGGAAAGAGTTTGTCAACTCTGTGTAAGAATCATTGTCATGATTTCTTACTTCCCCTTTTGAATATTACAACTTAGATTAGGGAGTTTTGTCAAACTCCACACAAACATTGTCATGTTTGTTCCCCCTTGAACCTTGATTATAATCAAGTGTTCTTCTTCCCTTGTGAGGTGAACTACGATTGCTCTGATTCTATCCTAGTTAGGATACGTAGGCAGAAGACGTGACGTCTTTGCGAGCAAATTTAGTATATATAACTTTAGGTTTCAACTCATATCTTATACCAAATCCATAGTACATATTTCACACTTAGCAATCAATCAAACAAAAGGTTCCTGTAGAGTACTACAGATGCGTAGGGTGCTAACACCTTCCCTAGGTATAACCAACCCCCGATCCCCGAATCTCTTAAGCGTTGTCGTTACATCGCAAAAAAGGTTTTTCTTTCTTTAGACCTTTCCTTTGGATAAAATAAAGTTCGGTTGTAAAATAATTAAGATTCTAGTTAATTTAATAGCTTGATATCCAATTTTCACCGCAACAGAAATGGCAACTTCACTGGGGACTTCTTAGTTTCGAGGGTTTAACCTATCTTGTTTGAATACTTGCTTAGTTGTGAATACTTATAAATATGTACATATGTGCTCTGATGGATCTTGGGAACTTTGAGTGGTGAGACAACACTATACCCGTGTTTGAGCGTACTTATGATAGGATGGAGGTATATTCAAGGAGACTTATAGGGAGTTGATTCTCGACCAAGTTGACTTGAGAAAACCTCCGCTCAGTAAAGGCCCTTTTGAGAGTTAGTATTGTTGATCGAGTATTCGTGAAAGCAATGCTACTTTCTACATAGGAGCCCGTGATACTGAGGACCTTTAGATTACCTTTTTTCCCCACTATGGCTTTATTAGGATGTAGTGCGATGACTATAAGGAAGTAATTCCAAAGTAGTTGATACGCGATACTACACTTGGACGAGACTCTCTTGAGAATATTATCGACCACCAAGTATTTGGGAAATTGATAATATCTGAAAGATGGTTCGAGGACTCTGGGAACTCTTTTAGAACCTTGTTCTACAGTTTTGAAAAGCCTTAGTACTTACCCTTGGGATGGGTAGAACTTGACTCCATACTCATGTCCTCCAAACCAAAACCTTTATCTGTTTACCCATGTATATGTGAATCTGTATTTACCTGTGTTTGTGCATTCATGCATTCATGAACATCATGTCATAAAAGTTTCATGGAACTCAAATCTCTTGTTTGTAAACATTAGGATCATCATGGACAGTGGAAAAAAGAAAACTATGAAGTACACTTACAAAAGTCCTAGCTTGGATGACATAGAAAGGTTGAGCACTTTGATAACAGATCTAGAAGGATTCAAGAGCAGGTATGGGAACTTATTGTCATTGTTGAGGGTAAAAAGGGAGATGGATCTGGGACTTCTCTCCACACTCCTCCGGTTTTATGATCCACTCTATCATTGTTTTACTTTCCCTGATTATCAGCTGGTACCTACACTTGAGGAATATTCTTGCTTGATTGGTTTGCCTATTCTTGAAGACTCTCCTTTTCCAATCATGGAGAAGGACCCTAAGGAAGAAGAAATTTCCAAAGCTACACCTTTGGGATTGGTGGATATTCAGAAAAATATGGTTACTAAAGGAGGAGTATTTGGTTTGACTGCAGAGTTCTTGGTTGGGAAAGCACAATACTATGCTGATCATTTGAGTATGGATGCATTCGAAGCCATCTTTGCCTTGCTCATTTATGGGATCTTCTTGTTTCCAAGTTTTGATAACTTTGTGGATCTCAATGCCATTAAGATTTTCTTAAAGAAAAACCCTGTGCCTACTTTACTAGCTGACGCATATCATTCTGTTCACTTGAGGAATTTGCATAAAGGAGGAATGATTATCTGCTGTGTCCCTTTGTTATATAAGTGGTTTATTTCTCACTTACCTAAGGCTCATGCTTTTTGGAACGAAGGTTGGTGGTCTCAGAAGGTTATGGCTCTTACTCACTCTGATATCGATTGGTACAGTTGTAATTACGATGGGATAAAAATCATTAACAGTTGTGGAAGCTTTGGTAACGTACCTCTCCTAGGTACAAGTGGAGGAATCAGTTACAACCCTGTTCTCGCTCGCCGACAACTTGGATATCCTTTGAAGGATAAACCAAACAGCACTCATGTGGAGAATATTTTCTTTAAAGGAAGTTCAGAATTAAAGGAAGAAATTCTAAAAGCTTGGGGTCATGTGCACAAGAAAGGAAAAGAAGCCTTAGGGAAACCTAACTGCATCTCTCTCGAGCCTTATCTCCAATGGGTCCGTAAGAGAGCTATTCAGCTGAAGATGCCTTATCCTCAGCAGAAACCCATGGCTTTAGAGGAGGAACACACAATGATCTTTATGTCTAAAGAGGAGAAGTTAAAGATTGCCTTGAGGAAATCACAACAAACTGAAGTAGCCTGGAAGTACAAGTACCAAGTGACCATGGAAGAGAATGATGAACTCCGTAGACAACTACAGGCGAAGGATGAAGAAATGATTGCTTATAAGAAGAGAAAGACACAGGAAGGTTTATCTTCTTCCAGCTCTCAGCCAACTCCATGGAAGCTAGTCGTGGACAAACTCATTCTTGAGAAGACTCAGATGGAAGAAGAAATCAAGAAGCTCAAAGTAAAAGAGGACTTTTATTTAGAATACTGTCAGCCTTAGGACTTTTGTAAAATGTACTAGATATTTTGTAATGCAATCTTGAAAATCAATGAAATGAAATGATGTTTTGATCTGAGTTCCATGAAACCTTTTGCATTTGCATTTGCATTAATTAATCATTCGGAGAACTAAAGATTATTTTGCAGGATGGATTCTGGATTCAGAATCGTTGTTGTAAAACTCTCAGTTATTAATCTATGAGGACTTTTTTCCCGTTGTTATAATTTTTGCAAATATTTCTTTGGATTCCTTGAATGATTAATTTTGCATTGTTACATTTTGCATTCATAAGCATCGCATGTGCATGTTCTTGTGTTGTGTCTCATCTTGCTGTCTTGGCTCCAGAAAGAATCACACTGAATCCTCAACACCGATACAACACCCGAGCCCAAGCTCGCCTAAGAATGGAAGGACAGAATTTGGATGTGGAAAGAATTGATGATGAACTTGGAGAGCTACGAGGAGACATGGGGCAGATCATGGAAGCCCTACAAGTCATTCGTGCAAAGTTGGACACTCAAGCCACTGTTGTTTCTGAAATCACTGGCATAGCTGTAGAGCCGATCCCAACAGCAATCACTGTTGCAAATGTTCCACCATATGGGTTATCACCTGGTTTTGTACCTCCACCAGTAGTCAATCAACAAACAGTTCCTTTAGGTCCAGAAATTCCTCAAGCTATTCCTACTTACACTCAGCCTTCTGTTCAGGTTCAAGCGCGCCCTGTTTTTTATAATCCTCCACCAGTGTACGAAGGTCTTGATGGGTATAAAGAAGAGAGCGGACGACATGATAAGTTGAAAGAAAGTGTAGAGACTATAGGCAGGAAAGTCAGAGCAATGGAAGGAAATGACATCTTTGGTACTGATGCCAGAGACATGTGCCTAGTGTCTGGATTGGTAATTCCGCCAAAATTCAAAGTTCCCAATTTTGATCAGTATTCTGGGGCTACTTGTCCTCGAACGCATCTGATTATGTATTACCGAAGAATGGCCGCTCATGTGGAAGACGATAAGTTAATGATTCACTGTCTCCAAGATAGTCTGAAATGAGCTCCTGCTAAATGGTATTTGGGTTTGAATCAGTCTCGTATTCATAGTTTCCAAGACTTGGCTGATGCTTTTGTGAAACATTACAAGTACAACATGGATTTATCCCCTGATCGAAGACAGTTACTGAGTATGTCATAGAAGAGTTCAGAATCTTTCAAAGAGTATGCACAAAGGTGGAGGGAAACTGCATCTCAGGTAGAACCTCCTTTAAGTGAAAAGAGTTAACAAATTGGTTCGTCGATACAGTAAGACCAGAGTTTTATGAGAAGATGATCAATACGGTAACCGCCAGTTTTGCTGATATAGTAGCAGTGGGGGTAAGAGTGGAATTAGGAATGAAGAATGGGAAGGTGGCTAGTGGTTCCAACAGTTATGGTAGCAACAATGTCAAGAAGCTCAGCAGTAACTTCCATAGAAAGAAGGAAGGGGAGACAAATGCAGTAACTGTGGGAAGAAAGAGTCGCACCTGGAGACCACCTTACCAATAGTATCAGTAGAGTTATGTTCAACAACCTCAGCCAGGCTTTGTTCACAGCCTCAAGCAAGTTATGTTCAGCAATCCCATCAACAACGACCAATGTATCTGTTGCAGTATGCCCAACAACCTTATGTGGCAGCTGTAACTCCGGCTTTCAGTCATCCTGTTCCCAGTTATCAGACAGTGCAACCGGCACCTGTATATCAGCCAATTCAACAAGGGTATCAGCGAGCGCCCAATGCTCCACCCTACCAGCAACATCATCAGCCTAGAGCTCAGGCACCCAGACAAAACTACCAGAATCGGAGACCAACAACGAAACCTCCCCTTCCTCAAATACCGATGACTTACACAGAGTTGTACCCCTCCTTAGTACAGCAGGGATTGGTAACAACACGACCATTAAATCCAGACACTACATCTCCTCACTATAATCCAAACGCTCATTGTGCCTTTCATGAAGGTGCTGCCGGTCATGATTTAGAAGGCTGTCTTGCTTTAAAACATCTTGTCAGGGAGTTGATGGAAAAGAAGATCTTATCTTTTGATGATGTACCCCCAAATGTCAAAAGTAATCCATTGCCGAACCATGGAGGGGTCAATGCAGTAGAAGAAGTGTCAGATGAAAGGATGGTCTGAGATGTGTCAGAGATTAAAACCCCGTTGAGGTTACTTCACAAGAAACTACTGAAAGCAGGATTGATGAAGGATACCCATAATGACTGTGAAAAATGTTCTAGTGATTCTAGAGGGTGTGATGAGGTACGAAGAGGTATACAAAGATTTATTGATGAGGGAGTGTTACAAGTGTGTAGTAAGGTGAGGAAATAAGAAGTTTCAGTAATTGAGCCTGTTTTTAATTTACCAAAGAAAAGTGAGAAAGTTCCGGTGTTCGAAATGACCAATAAAGGTATGAAGCCTGTTTTCAACAAGTCATCTATCGATCAACCCCGACCGGTTATTATTCAGAAACCAAGACCGTTTCCTTTTGAAAGCACAAAGGCCGTTCCCTGGAAGTATGACATGACTGTGATAGACCGAGGATCAGGAGAGGTTAGTCAGAAAGAGACAATAAGAGACAACCAAGTGGACGTGACAAACATTGCAGGTACAAGCAAAATGATCCGTAGTGGTCGAACCTATCAACCAAAGATGACAGTAGTCACTCAGAAAGAAGCTACCCCTGCTACGACAAAAGAACAAGAGGCACCAGGAACTGAAGGAGGCGACGAAGAATTCTTAAGGATTATTCGGAAAAGTGATTACAAGATCATTGATCAGCTCTACCAAACCCCATCAAAGATATCGATCTTGTCTCTCTTAATGAATTCTCTAGCTCACAGAGAAGCTCTGCAAAAAGTATTAAAACAGGCACATGTGACAAAAGACATAACTCTCGGACAATTTGATTCAGTAATAGCCAACATTACAGCCTGTAACCACCTGAGCTTTAGCGATGCTGAGTTGCCAAATGAAGGACACAATCACAACCGTGCATTGCACATATCTGTCAGGTGCCAAGAAGACACCATGGCACGAGTCTTGGTCGATACTGGATCCTCATTAAATGTATTGCCCGCAAGGTCGCTCGCAAGGTTAGAATATGCAGGGGCAGAAATGAAACCAACATCTTTGATCGTAAAAGCTTTTGATGGTTCAAGAAGAACGGTTGTTGGAGAGGTAAAATTGCCAATCATGATCGGACCTCATGTGTTCGATATTACATTCCAAGTCATGGACATTAACCCAGCTTATAGTTGTTTGTTGGGACAACCGTGGATTCACGCTGTTGGGGCAGTAACTTTCATCTTACATCAGAGAATGAAATTTGTTGTGAAGGATAAATTAGTGATCGTACATGGTGAAGAGGACCTAATGGTGAGCAATTTGTCATCATTTAAGTATATTGAAGTAGATGAGGGCGCGTTAGAAACTTCCTTTCAAGCACTCGAGATAGCTAATGCAATGATGTTGGAAGAAACAGTGGCTAAGAGTGGTCCGTCTTTTGCATCCGCTCAGAGCATCAAGTCTACACTAGAAGAAGGCACTCCTGCAGGTTGGGGAGAGGTTATTGGAGTGAAACCAAAGATGGATTGCCAAGGGTTAGGTTACAAACCAACTCATGATGAAGCACCAACACATGACAAAGGACGCCCAAAGACTATACAAGAAGTATTCATCAGTGGAGGTTTCCAAGTCAGTGCCATGGAAGAAGATTTTAAGGATGACGACCTGGAGCAGTTAGTGTATCATTGCAACACTGCCTTGAGCAACTGGGAGGCTATTGAGATTCCTTTGGTTTTTCCTGAGTCAAAGTAATTTGTTTGTCTTTCTTTTCTTGTTGTTATTTTAAATCTCCATAGCCATGCCCAAGGCTATGGGAATGTTTTGTAAGGGCCCCGAGTTTTTAAGAAAATCAATGAAAAATGAACTATTTTGTTAAATTCCTTGTGTTATTTCCTTTACTGCTTTTGCTTTCATTTTAAAAAGAAAAATGGCAATCTTAAAAAACCAAAACAATTTTTCTCTGTTGTGTGCTGCATTTGTCTTTGTGTGTTTTAATAAAGTAAGCCATTCCAACGTGCAGTGATGTCCTAAAACCCATTGAATCCCATGACTTTGCATTCCCTCCTGACTTTGATTCACCAATATACCAAGCTGAAGATGAGGATGAAGATTTTGAAATATCTGATGAACTGGTAAAGTTGGCACACCATGAGTATGCAGAGCTTCAACCCTACAAAGAACAGGTAGAAGTCATTAATCTTGGCACTGAAGAAGACAAGAAAGAAGTCAAGATTGGGGCAGCTCTAGGTGCAGAAGTCAAGCAGCAACTAGAAGAACTTTTGAAAGAATATATGGATGTATTTGCTTGGTCATACCAGGATATGCCGGGTCTAGACACTGACATAGTGGTTCACAAATTACCGCTTCGACCAGAATGCCCACCGGTTAAGCAAAAGCTCCGAAGAACAAGATCTGACATGGCTCTCAAGATTTGAGATGAGGTGAAAAAACAGATTGATACGGGTTTCTTAGCAGTGTCCAAGTACCCCGAATGGGTGGCCAATATTGTACCTGTACCGAAAAAGGATGGGAAAGTCAGAATGTGTGTGGATTACAGGGATCTAAACAAGGCCAGTCCGAAGGATGATTTCCCTTTGCCACATATCGATACGTTGGTGAATAATACGGCTCGTTTTGCAGTCTTCTCATTTATGGATGGGTTCTCCGGTTACAATCAAATTAAGATGGATCCCGATGACATGGAAAAAACTGCTTTCATTACACCGTGAGGGACTTACTGTTACAAAGTTATGCCTTTCGGTCTGAAGAACGCAGGTGCTACTTATCAAAGGGCCATGGTAACTTTATTTCATGATATGATGCATAAGGAGATAGAGGTATATGTTGATGACATGATATGATGCACCTTATCAACTCTTTCACATCTTTCTTCAATCACAACATTGTTTGGTCCAAGCCTTTTGGCTAATCTAATGATTTCAGCCTTTAAGAACAGCTCAGACAGAATTATTCCATAAGGAATGAAGGACTTATACCAAATTCTGGAAACTTCAACAGAACATTTTAGATGATTGAAGATAGTTTGAGGCAGGTTGAACCTGAAGTTGTACATCAGAAAGTAGATAAAGAGTCTGTCATCATGAGACATAACAACTTTGGCCACTCCTCAAGGAAAGTTGGTTAGCAGGATTTGAAACCACACTTTAGCAGTGGGAATGAGCCCTTCAGGATTATTGGCTTCATATATGGGAAAAGAATCATCATGAATGATAATGAGTTTCTCAACAAAGGTGTAGTTCAGATGAAAATCTTCTAAGGTGACTCCAGTTTGGACATAGTTGATGGCTTTAGCAATGGAGGTAGGTGTTATGATGAAAGGAAATCCATAAACAGAGACCAGATAGTGTTATCATCTTCACCAACCCTTGCATATTTCCAAAACTCCTTCACAAGGTTAGGATAGATGGGTTCATGCAAGATTGCATAGTAACTAGACCATCCTTGAACCTTCATGCTTCTAGTTATGTTCAAAGCCGAGTCTCTGAGTCTAGGAAAGTTAGGCCTTTTCTTAGTGATTACTTCTAAGACTTCTTCATTTCCATAAAACGTTTTAAGAGACATAGTGACAAAAATAGGATAAGGAGGATTTGAGAGACTGAGGAAGAGAAATAAGGAAGAACTTGATATTTATAGAAGTAATCGATCAACAATAAATGGCAATAAAGTTTAGATGAATTGAAACGAAAATTCATCATTTCCCAGACATGTGATGTAGGACATAAGCAGAGTAAGAGACAAAAATATCAAAGAATGGGAAAGGAATGTAGTAGTCTCTTATTAAAGAGAATATCCGAAAGGTCACAGAATAAGTATACGTTATTCAAGTCTTAACATCAGACAATAAATATGAATATATATATATATATATATATATATATATATATATATATATATATATATATATATATATATATATATATATATATATATATATATATATATATATATATATATATATATATATATATATATATATATATATATATATATATATATATATATATATATATATATATATATATATATATATATATATATATATATATATATATATATATATATATATATATATATATATACACACACACACACACACACTTAAAGGTGGAAAAAGAAATCTTACATGGAATAAAGATTGAGAAGAGAAATACTTAGTCTTAAGAAATCTTTAATTCACATAAGTCTGATGAATGCACAATTATAGGGGGAAGGCGTAAAGATTTAACCTATTCTCAAGAAGGTTATGAAACCCAATGCGTCAAATTATGATTACGCATGTTCATCAAATAGGATAGTTGTCACCACTAGCGTTCACACGTTCTCAAATGAAAAGACAACAATTAATGTTATAACCGTTCACAATCCAGAAGACAAATCAAAGGATTTCCTTCTGAAAAGAAACGTTCTAATTCATGAAACTTCCTTACTTCATAAAGCTCATGTTTCAGAATCAAACGCGTAATTTAAAAATAAAATAAACAAATAAACAAGTAAATTCATCATAATCTTATTTCTGGAATTCTGGTAACTTGACACGTTGAAATTTCATCAACTCATTCTGGACACGGTTTTATAAATAAATATTTTAAATGAATACAAATCTATCTTCACCAAGGGGTTTTGTGAAAATATCAGCCCACTAGTGGTCTGTATCTACAAATTTTAAATGAAAAATGTCCCTATGAACATAGTCACGTAAAAAGTGATGTTTCATTTCAATATGTTAGCCCTAGAATGCAGAATAGGATTCTTGGATAGACAAATAGCAGAAGTATTATCACAGAAGATAGGAATGTTACTCTAAGAAATCTGATGATCTTCTAACTGACTTTTCATCCAAAGAATCTGTGTGTTACATCCAGAAGCTGCAATATATTCAACTTTAGCAGTTGATAAAGCAATTATAGACTGTCTTTTGCTGGACCATGAGATCAGGTTGTCTCCCAGAAATTTGCAACTTCCAGAAGTACTTTTTCTTTCTATTCTATCTCCAACATAGTCAGCATCACAATAGCCTACCAATTTATACTCAGATGATTTTCTATAGAATAGCCCAAGGTTAGAAGTACCTTTCAGATACTTAAAGATTCTCTTAACAACTGTTAAGTGAGTTTCTCTAGGATCTGATTGGAAACGAGCACATAGGCACACGCTGAAGAGGATGTCTGGTCTAGAAGTAGTCAGATAAAGGAGAGATTCAATCATACCTCTGAATAGCTTTTGTTCTACCTTACCACTTTCCTCTTTTTTCTCCAGAATACATGTAGGATGTATTAGAGTTTTTACTGCCTTGCATTTTGACATGTTGAACTTCTTCAGAAGTTCCTTGGTATATTTGCTTTGATGAATATATGTTCCTTTAGTTTGTTGATCAATTTTAATTCCCAGAAAGAACTTCAGTTCTCCCATCAAGCTCATTTCAAATTCAGCCTGCATTAACTTAGAAAATTCCTTGCACAAGGAAGTATTAGCATAACCAAATATAATATCATCAACGTAAGTTTGCACAACCAGAATGTGATTTTTATAGTTTTTGTAAAAGAGTGTTGTATCCATTTTTCCTCTGGTAAAATTATTTCCAAAAGAAACTTACTTAGCCTTTCATACCAAGCTCTGGGAGCTTGTTTTAGACTGTATAACAATTTTTTAAGTTTGAAAACAAAATCTGGGTTTTCAAAACTTTCAAAACTAGGAGGTTGGTGCACATACACTTCTTCAGAAATATACTAATTTAATAATGCACTCTTTACATCCATCTAATATAAAGTGATGTCATGATTTACAACAAAAGAAACTAAGAGACGAATAAATTTTAAACTGGAAACTGGTGCAAAGGTTTTTGTATAGTCTATTCCTTCTTGATGACTATAACCTTGTGCTACAAGTCGTGCTTTGTTTCTTACGACCTCACCTTTTTCATTGAGCTTATTTCTGAATACCCATCTGTTTCCAACGACGTGGAAACCTTTTGATTTCTGAACAAGATCCCAAACATCATTTCTGGTAAATTGATTTAGTTCTTATTTCATAGTTAGAATCCAATCGTTCTCTAGAAGAGCTTTATCTATAGAGGTTGGTTTGATAAGAGAGACCAAGCGAAAAAGAGTTTCTTCAGAAGGTTTGAATGATGATCTGGTTCTGACTGGTGCGCCTTTATCTCCCAGAATCAATTCTTCAGAATGAAAAGCTCTTGGTATGCTTTTCTTCTAATGAGATGGACCAACAACAATTTCTAATTGAGTTGTTTCTGAGTCTTTAGTTTCAATAGCCGTGTCTTTATCTTCAGAGTCTTTATCCTTAGGTTTTGAGAATGTGATTTCTAAATCTACAAGTTTCTAAACTAGCTTTGACTTTTCAGGGTCAAACTTATCATCGAATCTAACATGAATTGATTCTTCAACAATTTGTGTTTCTATGTTATAGACTTTGTAGCCTTTTGAGTGTTCAGAATATCCTAACAATAAACACTTATGAGCCTTAGAATCAAACTTGCCAAGATTCTCCTTAGTGTTTAACATAAAGCATGTACAACCAAAAGGATGAAAATAAGATATGTTGGGCTTTCTGTTCTTCCAAAATTCATAAGGAGTCTTACCCATAATAGGTCTAACAAAAACCCTGTTCTGAATGTAACATGTTGTGTTTACTGCCTCTGCCCAGAAATGCTTAGCCATATCAGTTTCTTGGATCATGGTATGAGCCATTTCTTGCAAAGTCCTATTCTTCCTTTCTACAACTCTATTTTATTGTGGAGTTCTAGGACAGGAGAAATCATGGGAAATGCCACGAGAATTAAATAGATCCTCAAAGTATCTATTCTCAAATTCTCTTCCATGATCACTTCTGACTTTGACTGTTTTGTAATTCTTCTCTATTTGCACTTGAGATCAAAAGGTAGAGAACACAGAATGTGACTCATTCTTGTGTTTTAAAAACTTTACCCATGTCCAATGACTATAGTCATCAATGATAACTAATCCGTACTTCTTTCCATTGATTGAAGTAGTTTTCACTGGTCTAAACAAATCAGCATGTAGAATTTCTAACGGTCTAGAGGTGGAAACAACATTTTTTACTTTGAAGGAAGTTTTAGAGAACTTGTCTTTCTGACATGCTTCACAAAGGGCATCTAAAATAAACTTCAGGTTTGGTAAGCGTCTGACCAATTCAAGCTTATTTAGATGAGAAATCCTCCTCGTGATAACATGGCCCTAACGTCTATGCCATACCTATTTCTCTTTGTTAACAGACATTAAGCATTTGAAATTCTATTTACTGAGATCAGAAATTCTAATCTTATAAATGTTGTTTTTCCTCTTTCCGGTAAAAAGGATTGAGCCATCTTTCTGACCGACAACCTTACAGTTTTTTTGATTAAAGATAATATCCTAACCATTGTTACTAAGCTGACTGATAGACAATAAGTTATGCATCAAACCATCGACCAGGAGAACATTAGTAATAGAAGGAAGTTTACCATTACTGATAGTTCCAGAGCCAATGATTTTTCCTTTCTGGTTTCCTCCAAAACCAACGAAGCCTTTAGGATTAAGTTCTAAACTTTGGAACATATGCCTTCTTTCTGTCATGTGTCACGAGCAACCACTGTCCAAGTACCATGATTGGTGTTTCAATGGAGTTACTAAGGATGTCTGCAACATAAACTATCTTTTCCTTAGGTACCCACTTTCTGGGTCCTTTTTTGTTAATTTTCTCAGAGTGTTAGAAACTTTGGGTTTATGCGCAACAAGATAATTAAGTAGAATTTGTGCCTGATATTTAGGTTTAGAAACAAATTTCTGTGTCGGTGGAGGTTTCTGTGCAAGCTCAAAATAAACAGGTTATGTGCCAGCAGGTACAAAGTGCTTATAGAGAGGTTTTCGTTTTACCACAATAATTTCATCAATATTAGAGATATTTGTACAACCTAAACCTTTCTTGCCATTTCTACTAACTCCATAGGTTAAGAGAGAAATGTTTCTTCTATCTATGCTTTTAGTCAGAAAGTGCTGAAAAGCTCTGTCATATCTAAATACACAGTTGGTACCAGAAGCATCTGGACCTATTTCTTTTTCTAATTTTCAGATTTGACTTCTCATAGTAGAGTTTGAATTTTCTAAAGAAAATATTTTTCATTTAAAGAAGAAATATTCTCTTCATGCTTCTCACAAGTTTCAAAAGCAATTACTTGGACTTGTTTAAGGTCTTTGTATTTGCTTTGAAGACTTTGATACTTCTCTAGTATTTCAGAAAGACATGATTCTAAATTAGAACGAGAGAGATTAGAAAATGCCTCTTCTGAATCATGATCAAATTCTACTTCTGAGTATAATGATACTTTTTCTTCGGGTTCTCTAGAGACTTCAGCATTAGAGGTTGTTGCCATCAATGCAACATTAGCTTGTTCTTCTTCAGAATCTTCTACTTCAGAATCAGATTCGTCCCAGGTAGCGGTGTCCGCCATTGTTTCTCTCTCTCTCTCTCTCTCACACACACACACAATGGATCGGTACTGAACACAGTTAAGTGTTTGATAAACTTTTATCACAATCGGAACCGGAGCTATGATGCCAATTGAAGGTGAGAAAAACACAAGAAAGAGGGGGGGGGGGGTTGAATTTGGGTTTTAAAAAACAAAAGCTTTTTACTCACTCAGTAAAAATCACGTAAATAAACAACAAAGAGAAATACACTTTAATTTTTATACTAGTTCACTTGAAAATCTCAAAGTTAATCCAGTTCACTCGCCAAAGTGATTTTGCCTTATACTCAAGGACTTAATCCACTATAATCAACTAATTACAACTGCACTAGCAATCGTTGGTGACTAGCAAACCACAAAGACACACAGTCTATGTCTTCTCAAGGTTTCTGACCTAACTGGTCCCTTAAGGAAATACAAACAATAGTTTGATTACAACTGCACTAGCAACCACAGGTGACTAACAAACCACAAAGACACACAATCTATTCTTCTCAAGGATTCTGACCTAACTGGTCCCTTAAGGAAATACAAACAATAATTTGATTACAAAGTTGTGTTTACAAAGATTGCTTCTACACAAGCAGGTATAAACAAGTTAAAAGCACAATACACTTAAAGAAAATTTTGCACAAATTTATACAATAGTCTTGTAAATTACTTGTGTGCACTAATTCTTCAAGTCTTCAAGTCTTTATATAGCCAGTAAAAAATATCCTTTGAAGGGTAGGTCTGGTATTCTTCATGAATGAGTCGGCGACTTGAGTAAAGGTTTGATACGGAGGGGACAAGAATCGTACTAGCTCAATTTTCTTACTCCACGAAATATGCTTAGTGGAAGGAATATTGGTTTGTACCATGTACTATTTTTCCTTTCTTTTTCACTTGTTTCACTTTAATCAGAGTTAAGATACTCGATATATGATCAAATTACTACACATTGGTATAACTGAATTGGTCCCAATGCGTCACACTTCTACTTAATCTTGCAAAAATTGTTCGATTTCTCTACTTTATAATTTCGGCATAAAGTTTGGATCGTGCGGCTATACTATTGAAAACGTATGTTTTCCTTTTGAAGCCTGATAACACCTTGATGTCCTATAATCCCTTCACTATTAGATGATTATTTTTGTAATTCTTATGGAATTTTTGGATCAGGACGCTTGAGGAATGGTCGCGTCACGATTCATTATCTTTTGCATTTATTTTTTATTTTCCTTCTGTTCTTCGTGTGTTGGTTCTATCCTTGCTTCATCATCATAATTTGATAGTAAAAGTATTATGTTATTTGTCTAGTTAAAATGATTTCGACTTGGTTTGGTCTTTCCCATAAATCTTTGAAATATTTATAAAAAGCTATAAAAGCAAAATGCATTAACATTAAAGGTCTTTAAAATTAAAAGAATTTAACTGTAAAAATATCATATGATAGACTGTTATCAATGTTCTCCTTCCTAATGTCGGCCTTTCTTAATACATGGTCCCACAGGACCAGTTGTAATGAGATGACTTTATTATTATTTTTAAATGCCATTTTCTATTTTACTATGATCCAACTCTTCTAATAGGTCCAACTATTCCCTACATCCTTCTTTGCTCTCTTCTTTTAGAAAAGGGTTCACATATCTTAACTAAACACCCCTATTTTTGAAGGAATCCCTGTCTCCCCTTGAGGTGATTGCATGTTAGATCCTCTTGAAAGAATCTTTGTCGCCCTTGGATGTAATTATATGTTAGATCCTCTTGAAGGGATCCTTGATGCCCCTCGAGGCGTTACATGTTGGATCCTCTTGAAAGAGTCCTTGTCTCCCCTCGAGGCGATTAGATGTTGGATCCTTGTAAATAAATTCTTGTCACCTTCATGATATTGCATTGGATACCCATGAAGGAGCCCACTCATCACCTGACGATAATCAAAGCCTTTCTAGGAAAACCTCTCGCCGCCTTTGGAATAACATGAGCATTTCCGAGTGGGGATCTTCACTCCCAAAAATGACCATTTTAATACTAGCTACAACATGGCATACATAGATAAATTACAAGAATACTATTAATTAAAGACCCAAAGGTGGGTAACAGATTACAAAAATATAAGGGTAGACCCTCATAAAGGCGCTATGGGCAAAGACCTTAAACCACTTATCCTCTAAGGGATCACTGAAGCAATGGGCATAGTCTGCATGACATCCCCTAACAACTTTAAATAAATACATCCTACTTAGGCCCAACCCTAAATCGAGAAAGGTTACATGTTCCTTCACCCGCTCGAAGTAGATATAAGAAGTAACTACCAAGTCATTCTTGAAGGTAAACATTTCTTATTCATGCCTCTTGAGAGAACTGAGGGCCTCATTCAAAGACCCCTTTACCTTGGCAAGTAGCAGCAATGTGAGTTCGCACCTCTAATTCCATCGTTTTTAGTAAGACCTTTAGATTGTCTTTCTTCGACACTAGGACCTTTATAATTTCCTGGCGCGGAGCGATAACTTTCTTAGCTGAGACGAGTTTGGACTTCATATCCTTAATAGATATGGCATGCTTTTCACAATGAACTCATATGATCAGAAGAATCCTTAATAGGTGTGCCTCAACCAAGATGGATTAATGAAGAAGAACATGATGACAAAGTGAAAATACTGACGCAAATGCCACACAAACGAATTTTAACGTCATTTAAAAGGAATGGATGAAAATGACTAAATTGGAGCTAATTAGTTAAATTAAAGGATCAATATATATATATATATATATATATATATATATATATATATATATATATATATATATATATATATATATATATATATATATATATATATATATATATATATATATATATATATATATATATATTAGTTAGATAACCAATATTAACTTGACCATAAGAGACTAAAAATATATATATTAGTAACAACTCATCACACTATTTTACTGAAAAATTAAATGTGAAGATGTTTCTACCTGTTTACATTTTTTATTAGATTAATTATTCGGTGGATAAAATGATTTTTTTAATACATGTCTTATTATTATTATTTAATTTTAATCATTTTAATTTTAATTTATTAATTTATTAAAAAGATTCTTGTCTCTTAATAAAAGCAATGGCTACTTCCACAGGCCAATGAATTTTAAAAACATAATACCCACAAGTAAATTTATCTATTTACACCTTATAACATTCAATATCAATAAGAAGTAAATTCTTATACTGCAATATTCAAATACAAATACAAATAAAAAAGAATAAAAAGAAAAATGAGTTTCACCGACAAACAGGAGGCTTTGGTGAATAGCTCTTGGGAATCTTTCAAACAAAATCTTCCTCAATATAGTGTTTTGTACTATACTATGTAAGATTTTTCTTAAAGGGTGTTGGTTTTGTGTTTTTTTATTTAATTATTGATTGGTTTAATTAAAATGGAATAAGGTAAACTAAAAATATTGTATTATTGTTTTGATTGAATTTAAATAGTTTGTTGGAGAAAGCACCTGCCGCAAAAGGTATGTTTTCTTTTTTAAAAGACTCAGCTGAAGTACAACATAATGCAACATTACAAGCTCATGCTGAAAATTTTTTTAGGTTGGTAAGTATACTCTAACATCAATTAATTTCTTTTACTTTTTATTCTTTACTCAATATTAGCTTAACGTTAATGTTATTCTTAAAATTGATAGAAATTTGATCATATGTATATATATTTTTAAATTTTTGTAATTTTTTTAAAATTAATATGTTTTAAAGAATAACATAATTACTTGTCATATAATCATATAAATATTTAATCATACAAATATTTACTAGTAATTTTCATTCTTATATATTTTTTTAACCTAATTACTATGTCATAATATATGCATTTATAATTTTTGAATTATAGGTGCGTGACTCAGCCGTTCAACTTCGAACAAAAGGAGAAGTAGTTTTAGAAGATGCTACATTAGGTGCTATTCACGCTCAAAAGGGAGTTGTTGGTCCACATTTTGTGGTATGATAACATTATATGATATTTTAGTGTATTCTTCTCAAATACAAAATAATTAATTTATATAATTTTTTATTATACTAATATATCAAAATAATTATTTTCAATAGAGTTTTAAAATATTTACCAATCTTCTAAAAATAAAATTGCTAACAAAAAATATTTTGGTATTTTTAAAGGTGGTTAAAGAAGCATTGCTGAAAACAATAAAAGAAGTGGTAGGAGACAAATGGAGCGATGAACTCAGCACTGCTTGGGAAGTAGCTTACGATGAATTAGCAACAACAATTAAAAAAACAATGAGTTCAAATTAGAATATATTTTATAAATAAGTTTTAAAATAAAATGTATACCACTATAACTTGTTTAACAAGTTTTTATAATAAATAATATTTGAAATAATTTATTAATGTGATTTGTAGTCAAGTTTGTGAATTTCAAAATCTAAAATCTAAATAGACTCGCTAGATCAAGAAAGTGTGTTTATGCTTAGCCTTGCGAATTAAACCTATATTTTAGAATACTCGTCCAAATCCGCTTAGAGTTTGATAAGAAAAATCTACTTTAATTGAGTTTGAGTTTAGGCTTTTCACGATTTCAAAATACGTGGATAAAATGAGTAATGAGGATATTAGTATCCACGTCGAACCTGCCATGTTTATATCAATATAGTCAGTAATATTTAGGAAAAGAAATAAAACAAAATTGGTTTTGGCTACTTGTTTACTTGTGTTAGAAATTTAAAAGAACAAGGATGTAGAATTTTCTTGTATATATAATTGTTTTAATTGTAGTTTGAAATGCATAATAATCTTGATTATGTGGTTATTTTGATGAATACGAGTTAGTACATTTTTATTTAGTTTAAATAATTTAGAATATAATGTTAGACGACGACAATGATCTAGAAGAGAGATTGAATAGATCACTAATTCTTATACAGAGTCGGCGCTTATGATAAATTAGTTTTTAAAATTTTTTAAGCAGAAGCGGTCGAGGACCTACAATTATCTAAACAAACCATTACCAAAAAGATCAGATATACGCTACGCCTATATGGAATACTGATTAAGATGAGAAATCGAATCAAAAGTTTGAACACAAATCAATATGATTTTATTCAATCAAAGTTGTTCAATTTTCAATGCTTTGTGATAAATAAACTTAAGTTGAAAAACATCCCAAAATGTTTGTGTTCAAGCAATTTGTCGAACATGTGGTGTGCGAAGCACTCCAAGTAAAATTCACTATGTAAATGTAGTGCTAAGCTTTTCCAATTACAACCAAACGGATTGTAATGAGTTTTTTAAATATGTTTCAGCACTACAATAAACCAGAATTTTAGTCAACCAATTTGATTGCACACAAAAGTAAAATTCAGAAATGAAAATAGAAAAAAGAGAAAACAACACCAACTTGTTGAGGCAGTTCCCCCGTCGTCCTCGCTCGGGGTACGTTTTCCCTCAATTTTAAAAATAGAATTGAGACATGTATATAAAACCTGTTGCAAATTGTTTGTACAAGAGAAGCAGTAGAAATAAAACACTCAATCCTAATCGTTGATGCCGAACCTATGCCTTCTCTTCCCTTGATTCAAGATGAGTCAAGTCCTTCGAATGTGATGAGTAAACCTCTGATTACGGAAACACCTTTGAACCACCCAACAATCTTTAAATCTTTGGCCCGACTGATTCTAAACACCCACAAATCGAACCCAAAACTTCCTTCCATAATCCCCCGGTTAACGCTACTAAATTGACAGAACCACTCGTTCTTTAATTACCTTCACTAGGCTAAATCTATGAAGGAACATTTGTCGTAGAACCCCGAAAACCCAAGATTCTTGGAGGACAAAACTCTAATGGTTTTATTCAAGAAAAACCTACTGATCTCTCAACCCAAACCCGATACAATGATCATATGTTTGGACATTATCACCTCAATGATGTAGAATGTACAACAAAAATAGTTATGTGTATTTGTTGAGAAAATGCAATAAAGAGGATGAAGTTGACGAGAGCAAAATCAATGTCTATTTTCACTTTTCTTATTTTATATGAAAGAATGACCCAAAACAATATATATGTGAAGCTTAGACCAAATAACCAACATAACAAACATTTTGAAAGACAAACATAACAGAAAAATAGAGTGAAACGAGCGAACAGTCGACCTAAAGAAAAGGGGGGTCGACCTAAGCTCTCCCGCTTTCAAAATTATGCAAAAATTATCTCTTTGCATCGACCGGAATAGGTCCATGTGTCGACACAAAAAAAACCAGTTTTGACAAATTGAAATGCTAATAGTATGAGTCGATCGAAGGGTCGGCACGAGCTCTCTTGAGAGAAAATAATAAAAATTCACTCTGTATGAGTGGACCTAAGCAAGGCTTTGAGTTGAGTCAAAGGTTCAGAACTTGCAAAAATGTTATTTTTGACATGTCTTGCTATTTCTAAGCACTTCTAATGCATACCTAAGTCTACCAACATGATCAAACTCACATAAAACCCATATAATGCTTTTCTATATAAACAGACACATGTTTTTTTATAAATGCTTTACCCGAGAGAACAATGAATGCATGTGTGACTCAATGATACAGTCCAAAGTATACATTACTAACTAGATATGTTTTGACATCATTAAAACAAGTATTGAGACAACTTTCCCTCACATGCTCCCCGTTTTTGATGATGTCAAAACAATAGCAAAAATTGAGCACATTGTGTAGTATCATCCTCCCCCTAACTTTATGCATTCATCTAGAAACAATACGAACGTTTGATTAATTTTGTAGGATGATTTTCTGTTTTTTCTTGGTCTCTTCTCCCCCTTTAACAACATCAAAAAGAAAGAAGCAATAGGTCAATGAAAAAACACAGTATATTGAATTAAGCACATTCACAAAATTTGCAACATGTAATCATTAACAAACATTCACATATAATGGTGTTAATGGAAACATATAAGAAGATAAATATAAAACACATCAAATGAACAAAAATTTAAGTGCCTTTAACAAAAATTAGAATCCAACATATTTCCATGTCTTAGTGAATCAAACAAACATAATGATAAATGATCATTCAAATGAAATGAAAAAGATATGGAATGACATGCACAACAACACACAAAGAATCCTTAAAGCCTCCTTCCCCTAAAATGATGGCCCCTTCCTTCCTCGGAGTTGATAGTCATGAGGTGGTGGAGGTTGTTTCTCATCCAACCACTCCATAAATTCCAGCACATCCCGATTAAGAACATTGAAGCTAGTAGTGAGAGCACGATTTTGACCTGCAGCAGTCTCAACTATATTATCAAAACAACCCATCACGGCGGCGACGAACATGTTGAAGTTATTGGTCTGAGTTTGAAGTTGGTTCTGTAGATCTATAAACCGTTCAACCTGTGCAGTGGCAAAGTTCTGTTGTTGGAGTTGCATGTTCCTCATCATCTCGAGGAGTTCATCATTATTGTGTTGAGGACATGGAGGAGATGGAGGCACATAGTACGACTCTTGGTAATTCCAATTAGTTATCTGTGGCATGTAATCTGAATCATGAGTGGTCCAACCCGTTTGTTACCATTCACCCCCATCCTTGGTTTGCATCAGAGTCTAAAGGGGATGATTGATCTTGAAGGTGAGAAAAACACTTAGAAGGGGGGGGGGGGGGTTGAATAAGGGTTTAGAAAAATTATGGTAATAAAAACAACACAATATTTTTATCCTGGTTCGTTGAACTCAACTAATCCAGTCCACCCTATCAAGGTGATTTGCCTTTCTCCACAAGGACTTAATCCACTATATCAAATAGATTACAGTGTCAACCACTAAGAACAAGTGTTTTAGTCTTCTCAAGAAATTCTGACCACAACTTGGTCTTCTTAAGGAACCTCTTACAAATTAATGTAAACTAAACAAATGTTTAAGTTGCTTCTAAAAAGCTATATCACAAACTGTAATTTTTACACTTAGATTAAGAACGAATAAAAACTATTCAGCTTTTGAGTAAGAAAGATTGTATGAGAGTTGTTGAATAATTTCAACGAGTTTGTCAATGATTCGTTAACCTTGAAGAGATGTTGAAGACGTCCTTTTATAGTGCTGAAAGTCCAATGCTTGAAGATTGTGCAAGTATAGTAGTTGTAGCCTTTTGTCTTCATATGAATTTTTCTTTCTCAGAAGTGGAATGTTCAGAGAAATGCCTTTTGCCTAAATCCTTGTGTCTATCACAAATAAGGAATAGTTTCGTTGGAGAGGACGTTGAGAATAGTACCAAGTCTATTCACGTGCTGACATCTTTTCAAACGTAAACAACATCAGATCCTCTGATGTGCTTCTTGTTCTTCAGATCAGTTTCAATGATATCAGAGTTGCAGCAACAGTGCTTCAGCATGAGTGATCTGATCAGAGCAGACTTGTTTATTAGAGCCTCTGTACTTGCAGCATAAAGTACTTCAGAGTCTTCTTGAAACAATGCTTGAAACTCTTCATACAATTCTTCAACTACGCTTCAGAGTCTTCTGCAGCTTCTGCTTCAGAGTCTTCTGTAG
>OZ012737.1:685596989-685644453 GCA_963859935.3 Lathyrus sativus
GACAAATAAAAACAGAAAACAAAATAAAAGAAATAAACAAAAAAGGGGTCGTGCTGGCCATCAACCCAGACCCGACCCGAGGCCCATGGATATAAAAGCCCTCCCCCTAAAAAATTTAAGGGTTTGCAAAACCCCAATTTTAGAACAGCTGCGGCGGCGGCAGCCCCCTCCATTGTTTTTCGCGGTGGCTTTTCCTTCTTCTTTCTTTTCCGCGGTGGCTTTTCCTTCTTTGTGAAACCTGAAACATCAAAATCAAACACACAAAAAATCAAAATGCCTCACCCTTTTCTCTAGGGTTTGAAGCTATTGGCGGCTGATGATGTTTTCCCTCTGAGGGCCTGCGGCGGGTCCCTTCGACGGTGACTTGATGATGTTTTCTGTTCCGTTTTTGGCCGGAGAAGGTTGTTCGTATGGTTTTGGGATCCCGTCCTTGATGATGTTTTTCGTTTCTTGAGGTTGTTGGATCCGTAGCCGATGATGTTGAAGTTGAGGATGGGAGTTAGATCGCCCACCGTTTCTTCGACGATTGGCGATGATGGTCCTTCTCCTTCTGACGGTGGCGCGTTCGTCCGTTGGCCGATGATGGAAACTGAGGCTCACGATGGGTTTACCGCGGACGACGATTAGTGATGCCTTCTCGTTCCGTTTATGGACGATGATGGTGTTGTCGCCGGTTTTTTGGGTTGTTCTGTTGCATGCAATGAGGTTCGCCGATTTTTGGATGTTTTTTCTTCTTCTTTCTGACCGTTAGATGGTAATGATAATGAAGCAAAAATGCTTCTCTGAACCTCCGTGTTTTTTCGTCCGTTTTCCTTAGGGTTCCAGATCTGATCCCTCTTATCATTTATATGATTTTTGTTTATGTTTGATTTGTGGGTTTTTGGATACCAGATTGTTGCTAAAAGTTCGTTTGAACTTGCGTTTGTTCTGCGGTTTGTTGGATTCGTATGTTTGATTGCTGGTTTTTCTGCAATTTTGTTTGAACTTGCTTGCTGCTTTTCAGGTGATTCACGGTTCGTTTGTTTGACTGGGTTTTGGATCCGTTGAAACCGAGAAAATTCCTGGAAAAAAACGTTAAGGCCATGTTTGGCAAAAATGTTTTTCTAAAAAAATCACTTTTTAAATAAGCGTTTTTTTCAATAAGCACTTTTCTGAATAAGCATTTTTCAAACCAAACTTTTTTTCCAAAAAGCACTTTTAATCTCTCTCTCTGGTTGCCTCAGGAAATAAGAACAGAATGCTGCCGATTTTAGCTTTTTGGTCGGAAACAAAGTCGGGAGGCCGGGTTCGGAATAATCCGTTACCATCCCAACATGCCCGATGATGAAAACCTTTCTGAGGGCGTCGGAAAATACTAACCCGATAAAAATTTTCTTGCTTTGATTTTGCAGGTTCGGAAAGTCGGAGGTTCAAAAAGTCGAATAAATCGGACCATGGAGCTTAATTTAGGGCAAAATTTGGGGGTATTACAACTTAGATCTTGTGGTCACTCCCTTTGAAGTGTCACTGAGAATGTTGTCGATAAGATGATCTTTAGAAGACTTCCAAGCTGGAGGAAGGTCCATCGGCGTTAGTCAGATGATCCTTCTCAATCTCTTCATGATGGTGATATTTTTCCTCCTCAACTTTCTCTGATTCAGTGATCAATTCCTTTTTCAGTGGCTTTGAGTATGTCTTCAGAAGATACATCTGCACCATGAAAAGAAATACCTTTTTCCGACATTTTTTTGGATAAGCTTCATAAAAAATGACGTGAACAAATTCTTCAACAATAAGTAATCTCTTATTATATATCCTATATGCTTTACTTGACTGAGAGAGTATCCATGGAGTCAAACTTACCAAGACTCTCCTTACACATTGTTCAACACAAAACATTTACAATCGAATACATGAAGGTGAAATACATTAGGCTTCCTCTCTTTCAAAATTTCATATGGAGTTTTTGTTAAGAATAGGACGGATGAACACCCTATTCAAAACATAGCAAGCCGTACTAATGGAATCGGTCCAAAAAATATTTAGGAAGGACCACTTTCGTTGAACATAATTCTTCCTAATTCTTCTAAAATTCAATTTTCACGTTCCACGACCCTGTTTAATTGAGGGGTGCGCGCGGCGCGGAAAATTTATGATCAATTCCATTCCTACCACAATATTCTTCAAAGAGATGATTTTTAAAACTCACCTCCATGATCATATCTAATTGATATAATGTTTGTGTTCAACTTGTTTTGAGAAAGTTTGGAAAAAATTTTTAAAGGCGGAAAAAGTATCGCTCATGCTAGCCAAGAAGATAGTCCAGCAAAATCTAGAGAAATCATCGACTATCACAAAAACCATAGTAGTTTACCACCTAGACTCTTAATTCTAGATGGTCCCAAAGAGGTCCATATGAAGAAGTTCAAGGGGTCTCGTAGTTGAAAACAATATTTTTAGATTTGAATGAGATCCTTATTTGCTTCCCTATTTGGGCACGCATCACATAAGTGATCCTTTGAAAACTTTATTTTGGGTAAGCCAATCACTAGTTTCCTTAGAGGACTATCTTGTTTAGCAAGTCAAAATTGACATACACCAAATGCCTATGCCACAACCATGAGTCTTCACTCATAGTGACGAGACATTTTGTCGCTACTCAATGATACTTCACTCAACTCAAGAATATACATATTATTTACCCTCAAACCTGTAAACACATCCCCATTTTTTATCTATTTTTAATTATGCAGCAATTTCTTTGAAAAAGACACTTTATATACCTTTTCACACAATTGACTAATGCTTATAAGGTTTGTGTTTAAGGCCCTCAATTAACAATACATCAGAGATAGTAGTAGACGAGGGATTACCTACACTACCTTTTTCCAAGTATTTCTCCTTTGTTGTTGTCTCCATAGGCTACAAATTCCTTATTCTTTGCTACAAAGTCAAGGAAGAGAGATATGTCTCCTGTTATATGTCCTTGAGCATTCACTATCGAGAAACCCATCTTCTCTCTGTAGGCTTAAGACTTTTGTACCTATACAAACAATCAAAGGAAATAGGTACCGAATTATTTATTGGGGTCCTTGGTTGTGAGAATGGAATCTTGGTTGCATTTAGGCAACCATTGATAAACCTCTTTATGAACTAAAAAACCTCATAAAGCGGAATTTAGCAATGGTATGACCCCTTTTGCAACAATACAAAGCAAGTGAGGTTTAACATTGGTATCACTTTTATTACCTTGATTTTTGATCACATATTTATATTTTTGATAAGGATTAATCATGCTTTTTTCTAAAGTGTGATATATCAACAACAAAAATGATTTTTTGGTTCTAGAGCCTTGTCAAGTTTAGCTTTAAGAGTCCTAACCTAAAAATTTTCCCAACTACGACAAGTATCACATCCAAAATTTAACCATCTACTCCTATTTTCCTTAACATCTACCTTTGTTACTTCCACCATGGATGACTTGAGAGCCTCTAATTCCCTTTTCGGAATCAGAGATCTTTTTCTCCAAGTGAGTAAAAATTTATTTGTTTGAGGCCAAACGTTTAAAAGGCTTCCTTAGTCTCATGGTGTAAAGGTGTCCAAAGGCATGTTTGTAATTCAGAACGAGACAATTTTACTAGAGTTTTTCGTATTTAGCATGTCGTACCTTTTTATTCTTCTTCTTTTGATGAGCTGAGAGAGGCAAAGGTTAATGGACTCTTCTTTTGTCACTTAAACTATCATTCCTAGATGGACTCACTATCACTTTCCCCAAGCGATGTAAGCTCTTGTAGGCTTACCTTATTTCTTTTGTGAGCGATTAATTTCCTTTCCTTTGTCCTTCTTCATCAATGGACAATCCGGCTTATAGTTCCTGGCTTTTTCCACAATTATAGCACAATCCTCATGCTTTTACTACCATTATTATCTTCATTCTTGGAAGATCTTGATTATCTTCTAAAACTGACGAGATTCTTTTTTGGAATGTTCGAATACCATTCTTCTTTTACATAGCAATTGTATCGCTTCACGAACAACCCCATATCCTCATTCGTTTCTTCATCATTGTCATCACTCGAGTCGTAATCACTTAACTCTTTTGCGGAGGGACTTTGAACAAGAAGCTTTTAGATCTTTTGATTTTATTTCTGTAGTTTTGGGTATTTTCTTTCTTTTCCTTTTTCTCAAATTGATCAAGGCTAATGAGCACTTTGCTCATGTTCTTGGAGCTTTCCAAAAAGAGTTATAAAAATTCAAAGTCATAAGATCATTTGGTTTTCTTTATGGCTGTGACCCTTTGGTTACCACTCTCTCTGGTAAGGACATCTTAAAACATTGTTAGTAGCAACGTCATTGGAAATTGGTCCTACCAAGTGAATTAAGTCTATTGATTTAAGTGAGAAAAATATCTTTTGCATGTCGGTAATGGTTTTCCCCTTGCTCCATTGTGAAAGAGATCAAACTCTTGAGTCAAAAGCGTTGATTCAAGCTAGTTTGACGTCATTAGTTCCCTCATGGGCAACTTGTAATGCGTCCCACATAGCTTTAGCAATCATACAATATGAAAACTCTATAATACTCATCAACTACCAAGGAAGAGATCAGAATATTTCTAGCCTTCCAATCGTAGTTGTACTTTTTTCTCATCTTCATCATTCCATTGTACTTCAGGCTTAGACACAACAACATTATATTTCATCGGTCATGGTAATTTCCATGGGACTGTTCAATATAAACGTTCGATACCTTTCTATCAATGGAATTGATATGCACGCGCATACAATCTTTCCAGTAAACTATAGTTTCTCACCGTTAAAAACCGATGCTCTATTGTAAGCCCCTTTTGGTTCATTTTCCATATTCTAAGAAAGTTTATATGCAAAGCACTGAAATGAATCGGTGCTCTTGATACAACTTGTTAGACGACGACAATGATCTAGAAGGGGGTTGAATAGATCACTAATTCTTATACAGGGTCAATGATTATGATAAAATGGTTTTTTAAAAACTTTTTAAGCAAAAGCAACCAAGGAACTACGATCGTCTAAACGAAACCGTTACCAAAAAAGATCGGATATACGCTACGCCTATATGAAATACCGATTAAGATGAGAAATCAAATAAAAAATTTGAGCACAAATCAATATGATTTTATTCACTTAAATTTGTTTCAATTTCCAATGATTTTGTAAAAAATAAACTCAAGTTGAAAAAACAACCTAAAACCGTTTGTGTTTCAAGCAATTTGTCGAACAGGTGGTGTGCGAAGCACTCCAAGTAAAATTCACTATGTAAAATGTAGTGCTAAGCTTTTCCAATTACAGCCAAACGAATTATAATGAGTTTTCTCAAACACCCACAATTCGAACCCAAATCTTCCTTCCATAATCCTCTAGTTAACGCTACTAAGTTGACAGAACCACTGATTCTTCAATTACCTTCGCTCGGCTGAATTTGTGAAAGAACGATTTTGTGCAAAACCCCTAAAATCCAAGATTCTTGGAGGACAAAACTCTAATGGTTTTATTCAAGAAAAACCCACTGATCTCTCAACCCAAAACCCGATACAACGATCCTATGTTTGGACGTTATCACCTCAATGATGCAGAATGTACAACAAAAATGGTTATGTGTATTTGTTGAGAAAATGCAAGAAAGAGGATGAAGACGATGAGAGTAAAATCAGTGTCTATTTTTCACTTTTCTTGTTTTATATGAAAGAATGAGCCAACACAATATATATGTGAAGCTTGGACCAAATAACCAACATAACAGACATTTTGAAAGACAAACATAATAGAAAAATAGAGTGAAATGAGCGAAGGGTCGACCTAAAGAAAAAGGGGGGATTGACCTGAGCTCTCCCGCTTTCAAAATTATGTAGAAATTGTCTCTTTGCGTCGATGCAAAACAACCCAGTTTTGAGAAAAATTGAAAAGCTAACAGTATGAGTCGACCGGAGGGTCGACGCAGGCTCTCTTGAGAGCAAATCATAAAAATTCACTCTGTATGAATCGACCTAAGCAGGGGCTTTGAGTTGATTCAAAGGTTCAAAACTTGCAAAAATGCTATTTTTGGCATGTCTTGCTATTTCTAAGCACTTCTAATGCATATCTAAGTCTACCAACATGATCAGACTCACATAAAACACATGTAATACTTTTCTATATGAAACGAAGACATGTTTTTGATAAATGCTTGACACGAGAGAACAACAAAATACATATATGACTCGATGATACCGTACAAAGTACACATTACTAACTAGATATGTTTTTGACATTATTAAAACAAATATTGAGGCAACTTGCCCCTCACATATAAGTTGTATGGTTAATGCTTTGATATTTGTGTTTCTACTTTATTATTCGAAATATTTAAAAATATATGTTTGAAATTTTTTAAGATTATTTTTACTTTATTATTTGTAATGTATGTTAATGTTTGTTAGGGTTCATTACATGAGAATGAGAGCATGGAAGAGATATCCCAACTCCTTTGTTGGAGTTTAATTATTCATTCAATTTCAAAATTGGAACGAGAAACAAAGATTTATCAAGATCGGATGCTTAAATTTTAAAGTCTACTCCTAACCATAAATAAACTTAAGATGTATAGAATTTTAAATATGAATTCCACTTTTTTTTTTTTAAAATTCCTCTAGCAATTTTAATTCAAAGAACTTTTATACTTTTAGCAAATTATTCTTTCAACGCATTATTTTTTCAATTTTTTTAAATATTTCTTACGCTTTATATCTCCAGTCATTTACATTTCAATTTTTTTTTTTTTACTTTAATGCATAATATTTTTAATTCAAACAATCATTTCATTCCAAGCTATTTTTTTTTTCACTATATCAATATTAAAAGCTTTTTCAACGATTTTAATCGTAAAAATCCGAATTCAATTTATTGTCATTTTTAAACTAACCATCAAAATCTTGAGTCTACCTATTAACTTGTTAAAATCACTCAGCTGCACCAATTAAGCATTTATATGTTTTAGATTTTAGTTGACTTTCTTTTAGACTAGAAATAGATGTAAACAAATTGGAAATGTGTGTAACAAGTTTAACCTTGAGTTTTCTTCTCAACATCTGAGACACTCACCCTAATGCATCATTCATAAACAACAAGATGGTTTTGTGAAATTGTTCTCATCTTTCTTTATGCCAATATGTTTTTTATAGGATGTAGAAATTATTCTCGGTCCTTCTATTATAATTTGATCACTATTATAATTTGATCATGGAATTAGGGACATTATAATATTTTTATTTTTGTACATCATTTTGGTGTTTATTCTCAAGTTATGTATTTATGTTTATATGTTTGTGCTTATCTTCCTGAAAGTCATTCTCAACCAAGGGTTTCCGCACTCAACCCCCTTCTCCGCTTTACAAGTTAGGAATGATTATATGTTGTATATATGTTTATATGTTTTTTAATATGTTTTATAATTTGTGTTCGATTTTCTTTTCAATTATGGATAGTGTCATTTTGGAATGCGTTTGTAAACCAATATTCTTGGGGAGATTTATTAAAGAAAAAATCAAACAAACATAAATTTACCTAATCTTCGGTTGGTATCACCGCTTGGTTTGCAGATCGAGTAGGTCCTCATAAAAATTTAGCGAGATGCTCTCAAGGATCTCTGATTTCTTTTCCCGTCGAACGGTTTCTCTTTCAAACCTGTAAGGCACATAATTTTTTATTTCAGAAGTTATCGGATATGCTGGTTGGTATCCTAAAAAATCTGGTCGGAGTCGGTTTTCCTATAGTAGTCCCTCGATGTTTGACGTGGTGGAATGAGCATCTCTAATTTCTCTTCTTTTACTTCTTCGATAGCTTGAAGTGCTTATATTTTCAATTTACGAAGTCCCTCGCGTCATACTTTTCGATTTTTGGGATCAATCGGTATCAGCTTCGTGTTAGTACCTCACATAAATAAACAAGAAATAACTTAGTAGCACCAAACCAAATAACAAAATAGTAGAGACAAAAACTAAAATTATAATTAAATTTAAAATTTTGTAAAAACTAAAAACAAAAATAAAAATAAATAAATAAAGAGAAAATTAAAAACATTGCACTAAATTTCCTTGTTGAAAATCAATAATCCCCGACAACAACAGCAAAAACTTAATGACCTCTCGACAAGTGTACCGATAAAGTTGAAGTAATAATAAAATATTCGTTTCTACGAGGGAATTCTAAACGAGAATTGAAACAGATAAAAATCAAGAATGTGAAGGCAATTAGGACTATTTATCGAATCCCTTTTATTTATATGTATTGATAAACTATGTACCTATTGAGTTATAATCATATTATTATCTCACTATGATTTAATATAAACCACTACACCCAATTCCTTGGTGTGTACCTCACTAATTTATAAAATAATCATTTAATTCCTTAGACCAATTCAAAGGACAAATTAGGCGTTATCAGTGTGTTAATTCATAAGCAACAACTCTGAAATTCTTCATATTCCTAGTTCATTTACAAAGTTGTATAAATTGTCTAGTTCGGATAATTAGACTAACGGCCAGAAATCCCTAATTATCTGGATTGATTCGTACGCCCTTAAGCGGACAAAAAGCAATTAAACACAATGACAATTTAAATAAGATAATAACATTAAAAAGTACTCAACAAATCTCAAACATACATATGATCCAACAGAGTAAAAAATAAGGTTCACCTCAAAAATTCTAATTTAGAGAAAAATTAGCTAGTCGTTGATAGATTAACAAATACCATGAGTGGAAAAAGTATTCATCATCAAAATTTCTCTCCAATGAATCGAATGTAATCTAAAAATCACTCCTTGAAAGGACCATAGCCATCACTTTCTTCTCAAAAATTCAGAACCCTTAAAAATGTTTCAAAAGTTGCATATAACTAGCAAAAAACTATGTAAGGATAAAAAAGCAATATCACATCGTGATAAGCCGTCATCACTGCGCGCGAGAAATTTATTGGGAAAATTAGTTTTTTTCATCATTTTTTGTTCATATTTTTTATCAAGTCTTTATATCATCCTTTGTATTGACTTTTTGCTCTTTTGTTCATGTTTTTTAATATGTTTTTTTTTATCATTCTTCCTTCCAAAATTTACCTAAAATTCTTCATACAAAATCATGTAATGACGATTTTCATCAGTCATAAACAATGTAGAACAAATAAAGGTGAAAGACTCTTCAAATAATAACGATAAAAAAACGTGTTGTATGATAAGAAGGGTAAAGAATATACTTGCATCTACACTAGGCATGGGATGAATTTTTTGCGTGTACCAAATTGTAAAAATAACAAAAGAAAGTTAGGGGATACATTGGAAGTGACACGTGAAGGCATGACAGAAGTAAAAAGATCACACCAAATGCTCTATCGCAGAAATGTGAGATATTTAGAATGCATCCCGGTGAAATAATTCTTGATTTATAAAAGAGATTAACACATTTTAAAAAAATCACTTAATGGCTATTGGAAAAAAATTCACAGATGATGAGTTAAATCTCAAAGTCCTTAGATCTTTGACAAGATCATTGCAACCAAAGGTAACAACTATGTTGGAAAATAAATGTTTTTCCAAAATGTCTTCAACAACATTGGTCGGTAAACTTCAAGAACATTAGGTAGAACTTAAAATGCTAGAAAAGCATGAAGATCAAGAAAGAAACCCAAATTACTTGCCTTAAAAACTAATGTCAATGACCATGATAATAATCAAGAGGATGAATCTCAATTCATTAGTGATGAAGATGATGCTCTAATCAATAAATTTGAAATCTTTTTAAAGAAGGAAAGGAAAAGGAAATAAGTCAGAAAGAAGCACCAAAAAAGGAAGGGTTACTTATTTTTAATATGGAAAAAGAGGACATGCCCAAAAGTGATTGCCCTACACGTAAGAACAAGATTTAGTTATGCATCTGACATTTAGTTTTGATGATGACAATACATTGTTTCTTAGAGAACAATTTCGTACCCTAATGATTTTGTCTAGTGTGTAGCTTTTTGCTAACAGGTTCTGACTCTAAAGAATTGACATGTGACATCATCAGACTCTTGGACTCAACACAGTTTGACTCTAAAGAGATACAATTGTGTGTTTTTACAAAGATATATCAAGTTTTGAAATGCTCTTAGACAACGGTTTTTGATGAATGTTTATGCTAAAGCTTCTGACTGTGACTCTGATAGAAGAGCCTATGAATGTTTTTCAAGCTCTCAAGATCTTGAAGAAACAAGTTATGAAGACTCTGAAGACCAGGTTCTAAGGAACTGTGTCAAGAATGTGAAGACAAGGTTCTGACGGTTCTCTTAACTAGTCTCCTTGATCCTTCTAAGCAAGCTTCTAAAACATTTACTCAAAAGCCTTTGAAGATTAGAAGATAAGATAAAAAGATTTTGCATGAGAAAAAATAGTACATAGTACAAGATCAAATATTCCTTCCACTATGCTGATTTTGTGGAGTAAGGGATTTGTACTATTCCTACAGTATTATACCCCACCTTGTTAGATTGTTATGCAAGGCGACAAACTCATTTATGAAGATGTCCATTCTACCCTCCAACAGTTTCTTTTGATGCCTATATAAAGGAGACTTGGAAGAATGAATGAATTCTAATTCACGTTGCTATTTCTGCTGCTCTATTCACGCTATAATTGAAACATATTTTTTGTGAATATAGATAGAAAAACTCATATAGAGCTTTTGTTCGTTATTGTGTGCATATTTGTTTATACTTAAACTTTGTGTAATTATTCTTTATAAAGCAACTTTGTAAACACAAATTCTTATATCTCTTTGTTTGAGATTGTTTTCCTTGAGTGACTAGGGTTTAGTATGAATACTCGAGAAGAAAAAATATGGGTAGGCTTTATGTGTCTGTAATCTAGTGATTATAATTAATTAAGTCCTTATTGAGAAGGCAAAATCACCTTGGGCAGGTGCAATGGAATTAGCTTTGTTAACAGTGAACCAGTAGAAAAATAATTATGTTCATATATTTTTAAACTCTTGGTTCTATTTTGGGTGGTTGAGTACAAAAAAGTTTTAATCTTGAAAAACCCAATTCACCCCCCCCCCCCCCTTTAAATGGCATCAGTGCTCTGGTTTTGGTATTGATTGCATATCAAACAGTTAACCATGTCAGATAAAATATCCAATGTGAAACATTATGGAAGTTATTCCACCATCTCCTCCTGATGTAAATGATAGAGATCATTATAGCGCTAAACCTCTTGCGTTTGATGGAGAGCGATTTGATTATTAGAAAAGACAGGATAGAAAGTTTCTGTCTTCGTCACGACGTATATCTATGGGATATGTTAGTTGATGGCTACATACACCCAGTAGATGCTAGCGGGATTGTACCAACAAAAGAAAGATTATAAAAACTTTTCACATGGCTAGAAAACATGTTGCTAAACACCATATCTTATACTGAGTATGAGAAGATAATAAATAAAGACTCTGCCAAGTCAATGTTTTGATTCTTTAAGGATGAATCACAAAGGGAATTCATAAGTCAAAAGAAAACTAAAGCTCTTGCTTTTAATTCAAAAATATGAAGCATTCAAGATGGAAGAGAATGAAAAAGTTGAGAATATGTTCTCAAGGTTTCAAATTCTTGTTGCAGGACTGAAGGTTCTGGATAAAGGGTATTCTAATGTTGATCGTGTAAAGAAAATCATCAGAAGTCCACCTAAAAGATGAAGACTTATGGTAATTAATTTGAAGTTATAAAATGATACTAACAACATTTCTCTTGAAGAACTTGTTAGTTCTTTAAGAAGCCATGAGATCGAGCTTGAAGAAGATGAGCCCCAGAGAAAGAGCAAGTCAATTTCTTTGAAGTCTTTGGGAAAGTTTGAGAAGACTGGAGCTTTTCAAGAAGAAGAAGAAGAAGAAGAAGGAGGAGGAGGAGGAGATGAAGAATCTTCAGAAGATTCTAAAGACAAAGATGAGTTGTCTCTTCTTTCCAGACGAGTGAATCAACTCTGGAAGAAAATACAATGCAGATTCAGTGGATAAAGAAGGATAGGTGGTCATTTTGAGTCCACTTCTGGATCTAAGAAAGCTGGAGCTAGCAAAGAAGTCATTTTCTTTGAATGCAAGGAGCCAGGTCATTATCATAATGACTGCCCCAAGCTAAAGAAGGACTGACCCAAAAAAAATACTTTTGAGGAAAGAAGAAGGGTCAAATGGCTACCTGGGACGATTCATAATCCTTAAAGGATAACTTTAAGGAAGAACAAACAAATGTGGCACTAATGGCTTGTACTGAAGCTCCTGCTGAGAAAGATGCATCAGAATTAGAATCTGAGTCAGACTCAGAAGAGGTATTTGCAGAACTTTCTCGCTCTAAACTTGAATCTAATTTAACAGAAGTTCTGGATAAGTATCAGAAGTTTTTGAGAATATACAAGGATCTGAAGAAGGTTCATGTATCTGAGTTAGAAGCACTCCGTAAGCTTAAGAAATATTTATCAAGTTTGATTGAAGAAAAACCTTATTTTGAAAAACAAAAATTCTAAACTCGACAAGGATAATCTTTCAGAAGCTCTACAGATTCTGGGGATGTCATAATGAAGTATGGAAAATCTTTCCAGAAATTTCATGCTAGAAGCCTAAATAGAAGTGTAATGGCTTCGATGATTTACGGTGTTAGCAGAAACATAACAACAGGAATTTGTTAAGATTCTTAGGAAGAATCTAATTTTGAAAAAGATGATAACCAAATACTGTCTCTTATAATTTTGTCCCTTCTGGAAAATAAAATTTTGTTACGCCTAAAGGTAAATTTGTTGCAAAACCTAAGGCTAAAACAAAAGCTCATACTCGTTTCAACTATGCATACATGTATTCATATCCTACATAGAACCCCTAAGTTGTTAAGAACGTTGGGAAGACTAACGCTAAAGGAACCAGAAAGATGTGGGTACCAAAGGATAAGATAATGTATGTTACAGACTTCCTTAGCAGCAAAGTTAAGACACAAGTCATGGTACCTGGACTTTCAGTGCTCACGACACATAAGGCATATGTTCCAAAGTCTGGAACTTAAGTATGGAGGCGTTGTCGGTTTTGGAGGTGATCAAAAAGGAAAGATCATTGGCTCCAGAATATTTGGTAATGGTTCTCTCCCCTCTATTACTAATGTTCTTTTAGTTGAAGGATTAATGCATAATCTATTGTCCATAAGTCAGTTAAGTGACAATGGTTATAATATTATCTTCAACCAAAAGTCCTATAAAGTTGTTAGTCAGAAGGATGACTCAGTTCTTTTCAATGGAAAGAGGAAAAAACAACATTTAAAATATTAGAATGTCTGATCTGAAAAATCATAACGTAAAATGTCTTATGTTTGTAAATGAAGAGCAATGGACATGGCATAGACAATTGGTTCATGTTAGCATGAGGAGGATTTCTCAGCTAAACAAGCTTGATTTGGTCAGAGGCCTTCCTAAGCTAAAGTTCGCTTCAGACGCTCTTTATGAAGCATGTTAGAAAGGAAAGTTTTCAAAAAATTCTTTCAAAGTTAAAAATATTGTTTTTCACCTCCAAACCATTGGAACTTCTGCACACTGACCTTTTTGGACCAGTGAAAACTGCTTCTGTTAATGGTAAGAAGTATGGATTAGTCATTGTTGATGACTACAACAGATAGACATGGGTAAAGTTCTTAAGACACAAGGATGAGTCACATTCTGTATTTACTACCTTCTGTTCTCAAGTGTAAAATGGGAAGGACTTCAAAATTGTTAAAGTCTAAAGTGATCATGATGGTGAATTCAAAAATAAAGATTTTGAGAAACTCTTTGATGAGAATGGAATTTCCCATGATTTCTCCTGCCCTAGAAATCTACAATAGAATGGATTGGTAGAGAGGAAGAATAGGACTTTGCAAGAGATGGCAAGGACCATGATCAACGAGACTAATGTGGATAAGCACTCTTGAGTAGAGGTAGTTAACACATCATGTTACATTAAGAACAACATCTCTATAAGACCTATTCTGGGTAAGACTCCCTATGAATTGTGGAAGAACAGAAAGCCCAACATTTCATATTTTCATCCTTTTGGATGTATCTATTTTATATTGGACAATAAAGAGAATCTTAACAAATTTTATACAGAAACACGAATTGCTGAGGAATCAATTCATGTTAGATTCGATGATAAGCTTGACTTTGAAAAGTTAAAGCTAGTTGATAAGTTTATAGATCTAGAGAATACCTACTCAGGCTCTAAAGATAAGACTTCAGAAACAAAAGATGCAGATGCAAAAGACTATGAAGCTACTCAACCTGAAGTTATTGAAGTTCATACTCCTCTAAGAAAACATAGACAAAGATCCTCACACTCTAAAGAATTTATTCTGAGCGATAAGAATGAACCTGTCAGAACCAGATCCTCTTTCAAACTTTCTGAAGATACACTTATGGGTTTAGTGTCCCTCATAGAACCTACATTTGTTGATGAAGCGCTTCTGGACACTGAGTGGATTTTGGAAATGCAATAAGAGTTGAACCAATTCTCCAGAAATGATGGATGTACTATTGTGCCAATACCAAAAGGAACTCATATTATTGGACTAAGTGGGTCTTCAGAAACAAGTTGAACGAGCAAGGAGAGGTAGTAAGAAAACAAGGCTTGATTGGTTGCACAAGGTTATAGTCAGTAAGAAGGTATTGACTATACTGAAACCTTTACACCAATTTCCAGGTTAGAGTCTATCCATATGTTAATTTACTTTGCTGTTAACCATAACATCATCTTGTATCAGATGGATGTTAAGAGCGCATTTCTGAATGGTTACATAGCTGAAGAGGTGTATGTACACTAACCTCCTCGTTATGAAAACCATAAAAAACCCAGATTTCATTTTCAAGCTTAAGAAATCATTGTATGGTCTGAAACATGCTCCCAGAGCACGGTATGAAAGACTAAGCAATTTTCTTCTTAAGAATGATTTAACCAAAGGGAAGGTTGATATAACTCTGTTATGTAAAACATTTAAAAATGACATTCTTATTGTTAAAATTTATGTTGATGATATTGTATTTGGTTATGCTAATGCATCTTTGTGCAAATAATTTGCTAAGTCAATGCATGCAGAGTTTGAAGTGAATTTGATGGGATAACTCAAGTTCTTTTAGGGGATTCAGATTAATCAAAGTCCAGAAAAAACCTACATAAATCAGAGCAAGTACACCAAGGAACATCTGAAGAAGTTTAACATGTCTAAAGGCAAGACATCAAAGACTCTTATGTATCCTAAATGTATCCTTGAGAAGGATGAGGTAAGCGGTAAGGTAGAGAAAAATGTATATAGAGGTACGATTGACTCTCTCTTATAGTTGACTGCTTCTAGGCCTATCATTTTTTTAGTGTCTGTTTGTGTGCTTGCTTCCAATTAGATCCTAGAGAATCCCACTTAATAGTTGTTAAGAGGATCTTCAGGTATTTGAGAGGTATAATTAACCTTGGCTTGTGTTATAGAAAATCTAAAGAGTACAAGCTTGTTGGTTATTGTGATGCTGATTACACTAAAGATATACTTGAAAGAAAAAGCACTTCTAGAAGCTGTCAGTTTCTATGAGACAACTTGATTTATTGGTCTAGGAAAAGGAAATCAACCATATCACTATCAACTATTGAAGCTGAATACATTGTAGCTTCTGGATGCAACACTCAGATGCTCTAGATGAAGAGTCAGCTAGAGGACTTTCAAATATATGAGAGTAACATTCATATCCTGTGATAACACTTCTGCTATATGTTTGCCTAAGAATCCCATTTTGCATTCAAGGGCTAAACACATTGAGATCAAACATCATTTCATACGTGACTATGTTAAGAAGGGAATTTTAAACTTAAAATTTATTGATACAAACCATCAATGGGTTGATATCTTTACAAAACCCATTACTAATGATAGGTTTGTTTTCATTCTGAAACACTTATCCATGGAGACATGTCCATAATGAAACAAATGATTATCTCATAATGTTTATTTCCTCACAATGGTTTAATGAGACTCTGAGATATTTTGGCTCTGAACGTGTGAGTCTTCTGGAAGTGAGAAAAGTTTCATATGCTCGGAAGTATCCAGTCAGAACCTTATTATTGAAATGTTCTGAATCTTAGATATTGAACAGTTTTTTGCATTAATGAGTTTATCAATCAGTCTTGGAAAGTGGAACAGTTTTGAAGACATCTATCTTAGAAAATTGAACTGTTTTCTAACATCTGAGTGACACATTAGGTGAATTCATTTATCTTGAGATTAGGTAAAATCTTCAACGCTTTACCCCTATTTTCATATTTTGTGCACTAATCAATATTTTATTCATGATTGCAAAACTCTTTATGTAAACCCACTCCACTCACTTCACACACCCTCGCTACTCTCACTTCCCACACTTTTTTGTTTTCAAAACTGAAAAAATTTCTCAAACCCTAAAACCTGTTCTTCTCTTCAACAATGGCTTTTTTCTCAATAACAACTAAGTCAAAAACAAGCTCAACATTCTTCACATCAACAAGAAAACAGTGAAAAAAAGGGAATATCTGAGTTAACTCTTTCTACCCCTGTACAAAAGTTAAAAGTTCTCTGCGAGTTTTTGGTGGACTTTGAGAATCTAAAGGTTAATGGTTTTTATATAACTAGAGATGTTAAAACCCAAGGATGGGATAATTTTTTTCAATAATTTTCAAGGGCCAGTCTACACTGAATTAGTGAACCAATTTTGGGATATTTTTCTTCAGATTCACATCATCAAATATCATCTATAGTGGTGGGGACACAAGATCACTATTTTTGAGAAGTCCATATCTAAGCTTATCAACCATGATAGCTCTGGGCAATTTTGTTTTGAGATGTTTACCTACGAAGAAGAAAATGGAAGAAATTGCTGAAGTTATTTTTGTTGAGGGTAAACCCACTTCCTACGTCAAGAAAAATACAACCACATCTCAAGATTTGGTTCAAGATAATCTTGGAATGTATTCATCATAGACTATCTTCAAACTCTTATGACTACATAAAACACATATCAGAAGTACATACTATACTAAACTGCTAAAGGTAAAAAAGGTGAATCTTCCCTCCGTCCTCTTCAAGTATCTAAGGAAAATGGTTAAGGAAACCTTAAATGATGCACCTAAACTCAGGGAACTGCATACCTCTAGGGAGACTCATTTTAGATATCCTTTGTGAGGGTAAGTTAGTTCAAGACATGATAAATGTTGGCAATGATCGAAGAGCTACACTTTGAAATTGGAAAGCCCTTCAACGCCAAAAATTTTGAAAAATATGTCCTTGATTAGGAATGTTGTTTGATCCCTCTGAGCTTTTTGATAAACTAGCAGTTGGTGCTAGAAGAATTCCAGTTGATGATTATCCTCTTTTTTACTCAACAAGATTCTAAGGAAGGCTTGCATATATACATTTCTAATTGTATGGCTAAAGGAGAAAACACATGTGGCTTACTTTCTTTGAAGAGCTTCCTGAAGACCTTCTAGATATTTACTTTTAAAAAAAATAAATAAATCTAAGGTTATTGGTGGAGGAACTTCCAAAACCCTCAACCTCCTTCTAAGATGGCCAAAACTTCTAATTTTACGAATCTCATTCTGAAGAATTCTGGAACCCCAAGTATTCTAGATTTGTTACTCCTTAGACTATGATGTCTTGTAAGTCATATCTCTCTAAAACTCCATTTCACTATGCAGTTAATAATTCATCCACTTCTCAACCATATTCCACACTCACTCCAACAACCTCTCACATTCTTTTTGGAACAATAACAACCCATTTCTCAGAGCAACCATCCACCAACACCATACCCCCTATATCCATTTCCACTCCAATACCCACTATTTATGTAACTCTTCCTATACCAACCTTAATTATAACTAAATCAACCTCTATCACCTTTACTCTATGTAATACCCCAAATTTTACCCTTGTACTTAGTCAGTCATTTCGCATATCATCTCATTTGTGCATTTGCTAACCACTAACAAGTTATGGAGGTGTTTGTTTTGCAAATTTGGTTCCAGGGGTATTTTGGTCATTTTACGCAAATTCTGCTAATTCCTTAAAGACAGGCTGTTATTAAGTTCCGAGGCATTTGATACACTATTTTTGAGGCATTTACCTATCACCAGGTCTGATTACATCAAGGTGCCAATTCGACGTGGTCGGTATTAAAGTTTGTCGAGCACAACTGGATTTAAGATCCATTTCATCGCTCATGGTTCATTTCCAAAGCGCTTCCGTTTCTGTTAATAAGGCGCAATTTAATTGGGTATTATCGGATTGTTGCTCAAGGTATTTGGTCAGTGGAATTCAATTACGACCAAAGTTATCATCGTTGAGTCAGTTGTTACGGCGTACATCTGTGTTTGGTTATAAAGTTGTTGGCTAGAATCTGAGTTGGAATGTAGTCAGGTGATGAAATTGAGAATACAAATGGGACCATTGCACGAACAAGAATATCATTCGGGAATGTTCATGGTTTATGACTATGTTAATGATTTTAAATGTTTGTGGATTCATTCACAAACGTTTATAATTTTTAACTGGAAATAAATATAAATAAATTCGAAATTGAGCAGTCATGAATATATAAAAGAAGTGTTGGCATTTTATTTCATAAGAACATCATCATACAAAAGGGAGTAAATTGTTTCACATTCTTAACTGTGATAAAATTACAATTACGGATATTACATTTACTCTAAAAAGGTCCTAAATCCTAAAGACTGCTAAGTGTCCTTCGCGGTGTCCTTGAGCTTCTCCGCAGAATCCCGATTAACCTGCGTATCAAAAATAGCAAAACAGAATAGAAAAATGTTAGAGTTTGTTTTCGACACTCTCAGAACAGCGTCATCATCGAGTGCCGGGAGTGGCACAACCGAAGCTGCGTCCTACCCCCGTTACCGGCCCGCGCCGTTGGCGTTAGATCGGATAGTATCTGTTCTTATCATAAGGGACATCCGAGAGATAGAAGTGATAAAAGAAGCGGGACTGATTCGTTTTGCCGCGATTGGATTTCCAAACTGATACGAGAGTAAGGCAACATAGGCGAATTTGGACCCAGACCCGGATGCCGGCAGGTCTGAGTCATTCTTTTCCAACACCTGAAATTCCACAATTGCATCAGTACAAATTGATGACAGAAAGTCAAAAACAAGACAGTTCATAAGATGCCACAAGTAAGTGGAAATTCAAATTGAAATGCACAACCAAAAGCAGCATCAGTTCTGCAACCCATAGGTAAGTTCATGGAAAGCCAAGTCCAAACAGAACAAGAAAAATGAAATGAAGCCAAGACTGCATCAAATTGCGTCAAAAAGTTCAGAGGAATCAAAAGTAAAAACAAGTTTCAAATCTGATATCGCAGCAGGTAGTCATTTCGCAAGTCACCGAAACGTGAGTGATATCAAGTGAAGCTATCAAACTATACTCACGAGCGAAACCAAACCAGTTCAGAACAAACAAAACATACCAGTTCAGAGAGTGAAACAAGTGCAGAAAAAGTAAGAAATTGCAACAAGCCCAGAACTCATATTCTGAACCACATTCCACAGAACACAACAGAAGGCAATCACAGCATCATCGAAGAATACAAGCGTCGAGGGCTCAGATAAACATCATTGCCGTATACCTTCCTCGGCGGCGTTCGACTCGACCTAAGCCTCAATACCAGCCCTCTCTGAAAGAAGAAGAGGAAAAGCTAACTGCATCAAAAATTGCCAAATCGAAAACGAGTCAGTTCAATCAAACAAATCAGTTCGAGATCAAAAACGAATCAGCCAAACAAATCAGTTCGAGATCAAAGGCGAATCAGTTCAGATATCAGAACAGATCAAACGAAATCCAAAGGCAATCCAATCCACATCTGCAAAAATCCAATCAGGGTATCATGATCAAACAAAATCAAATTAGATATCAAACAGATCGAATGAAATCCAAATCATATCTGTCAACAGAATGGAAAACTTCGATTCAGATAAAATCAAATCGTATCAGAAACTGATGCTAAAAACCCCAACAAAATCAAATCGAATCATCAAAATCAATCTCAGAAGAGTAACGCCAACCCAACACGGATTAAAGGCCCAAAAGAAAATAGAAGTTATAAAAAGGGGAAATACCACCTGTGAAGAAGGGGGAGAACCACCATCGCGAAAACCCTAACGGGTAGCCACGAGAGAGGAACGAACGAAATCGCGAAAGCCCCAGAGGAACGAAAAAGTCACATGCAAAACCCTAACGGCCGCGAACTCAGACGAAGGACCCCTCGTCATCATCGTTCAAACGCACCACCCAACATACACCGTGTATCATCCATTATCAGTCACGAAGGATTCGAAACGGAGCGACCATCAGCGCCGTCGACGGAGAACAACGGACAATCACCCTCCGGCCTCAGTTCTACACATCATCGGCCGTTTTCACCACCAATGTGAGCTATGAGATATTTTCCTCACAATATTCATGTTTTATTTCAGGTTATTGAGAAGAATGAAGAAGAACGAGTGGCCGCGAAAGAGAATCGAGAGAGCCGCGAGAGAGAAGAAGAAGATGTAAACGGCGCCATAAGAACATTAGGGTTCTGGGAACCCTAAATGTTTTTTTAATTCATCCAACCGGGTTGGGTCCGGGGTGATGACCGGCCCAACCCCCTTTATTTATTTTTTTGTTTTGTTTTTTTAAATTTGTTTTTATGTTTTTTAAATTGTTTTTTTTAACATTTTATTTTTATAATTCAAAAAACTGTTTTTTAAAAAAACCTTTTATGTAAATATTAAGAATAAATAAAAACTCTTTTTTTTTTAAATCAGAAAACTTTTCTTAAAAATATTCAAAAATAAAACCTTTTTTAAAAGAGTAAAACATTTTTAATTAAATCTTTTTTGCAAGCTAATATTAAATTTTTTAAATAAAATAATAATAAAATCTCAAATTTGCATCTTTTTTATTCATTGTCTCGTAACTCCTTTGATTGTCGCCTCGCTCTGTCCACTAACGTCGTTTGTTCATTTTGCAGCTCATTACGTTCACCATTACTTATTTCATCTTATTTTTCACTCAGAGTTCATTATCATATTGTATATGTTTCTCCATTGTAACCTCGCGAACCAATAATCGCGCTTTAATTCCTGCCCCTTTAAATTTTTGCTTGCATAGTCAAATTAGGTCATTATTTTCTGCTCGTATGATTAATTTCTCACACATTCATCAATTAGTCTGCCACACTACACACATCCGAAGGTTAGGTCTAGCTTTGCTCGCCGCGCCAATAGTCCATAAACCCTCACAACTTCAAACCCTTACAACCTCACAAACCCTAATTTTCACAAATGCCTCGCCGCAGGCAAAATTACAATTTTACCCCTAGCATTAGGACAAAGAGCCGCCGCGCTCATTTTAGGGTTTCCCGCCGTGGAATCCCTAATTTAACCCTAATTACAACTTAACATTTCAACGTAGAGATTTGGAGTTTCTACACTCCACGTAAGCGTGTCCTTAAGATGCGTTTATTCCCCTTGAGACCTTGACCACAGTCAAGACGTTTCTAACCTCCCTTTTGAGGGGAACTACGATTACTCTGATTCCACTCCCGTAAGGATACGTAGGCACAAGATGCGATGTCTTGCCGAGTAAACTTAGAATTAACCCCTTAGGTCTCCTTTCTCACTTTTAATCCCTTTGTACATATACCTTAAGCAAATAAATAAAGCAAAATAGTAAACATCTGAACAAAAGGTTCCTGTAGAGTACTACAGAAGTTTAGGGTGTTAGTACCTTCCCTAAATTTAACCAACCCCCGAACCCTAGATCTTTCCCCGCATTGTGTTTACGATGCAAAATAGGTTTTCCCTCTTTTGACCTTTTCCTTCGGATAAATCAAAGAGCGGTTGTGAATTGAATTGCGATTCAAACTCATTAATAGTTTGTGATCCTATTTCCACCGCAACAGAAAATGGCGACTTCACTGGGGACGTCTTAACTCTTGAGGGTTATCCCTAACTTGTTCATCTTTATTACTATCTATGTTATTATTCATTTGCATGTATATATTTGTGCTCTGATTTGGGGACTGGTCCTTGTGCTGTGAGATAAGTCCTACGCCCGGACTAGTGACATTATTATAGGATGGGGATATATTCGATGAGGCTTATAGGGGGTGAATCCCGACCAAGCTGATTCGAGAATCACCGCTCAGTTGAGACCTTTTCGAAAATGGTTCGGTTGAACGAGTAATCGTAAAAACTTTTTCCATGGTCGATTGGAGTCTGTGATATTGGGAACCGTAGTACCTTTACACCACCTCGGCCTTATTTAGGACGTAGTGCGAGAACTATGTGGGAGTAGTCCTACAATGGTTGCTACGCGATACTACACTCAAAAGAGGTTCTCTTGAGAATATTATTAACCCCCGAGTCAATCGGAAGGTTGATAATATCCGAAAGATGGGCTGATGACTTTGGGCACTTTTTAGAACCTTGTTCGGCAGGTACAACTAACCTATAGTACACTCCTTTTGGGATGGGTAGACCTTGACTCCGCTCACGTTCCTTTAACCTAGGACTTCGTGTGTTTTCATGCATTGCATCCATAAAGCATCTCATTGCATTGTATTTCATGGAGTTCAAACATCATTTATGGATATCGCGGGATACCATAAATAAAAAAAAATAAAATGAAAAAAAACAAGAAAAAGATTTCCTTGGTACCCCACGACATTCGTAAATATTTGAGTTCCATGAAATCTTCATTTGCATTCACATTTTAGCATCATACTTTTGCATTGCATGTGTCTCCCGGTTTCTCATACGCGGTTTTCTCACCTTCCAGTTTTTTCACCCTGAGTTCTCTGCATCAATACGACCCTTCAAAAGAATGGAAGAGCAAAACCAAGAGATCAACCGTGTCGGCCATGAATTCGAAGATCTTCGAGGAAGTGTAGGGCAAATTTTGGAGATGTTACGAGCTCTTAGTGTGAAGGTGGATGCTCAGTCTACTGTTGTTTCTAAGACTAATACCGTTATGGAACCTCAACCAGTTGTTACTGTCGAGAATGTACCTCCTCACGGTCTTCAATCCGGTTTGGTGCCTCCCGGGGCTCAACCAGTTCGACGAGCTACCCCTCCAAAGTGCAAAACTCCTAACTCCGACCATGGTAAAGGACCTACACGTTCAAGGAACCGCAAAAAGGCTACTCCTCAACCTTTACAATATCAACAGAGTTATGTTCAAGGTTATCCGTTTCTATATGTTCAACAACCCTATGTAGCTACCGTTGCACCTCCTTTCGATCAGCAGTTTCCTACATGGCAGCCTGTACAGTCAGCTCCGGTATATCAGGCACCAGTTTATCAACAACCTTCCGGTTATTCGCCTATGCAAGTTCCTGTCGACAGTCAACGAGTGCCCAACGCTCCTGTTCACCAGCAATCACAGGATCAGGTTCCTTATCCCCGTAAGAGTCAGTATAAGCCTTGTCCTCCAATTCCGATGACTTTCACTGAGTTATACCCCCATTTAGTACAACAAGGTCTGATTACCACCAGTGCTTTGGGTCCTCCACCTAATCCATTACCTGCAAGTTACAACGCTACCGCTCATTGTTTATTTCATGAGGGTGCGCCCGGCCATGATCTAGAGAATTGCTATGCTCTTAAGAAAGTTGTCAGAAATTTGCTAGAAACGAAGAAGTTGTCTTTTGGCGATGCTCAGCTAAAGACCGAGACTCCTCTCAGGGTCCCTCACTTGTCGAGTTCGAATTCTGCAAAGCATGCTACTCCTGTGGCAAATCAGCCGAATCCAGTAATTATTCAAAGGCCTAGCTCGCTTCATTTCAATAACCCTCAAGATGGTATGACCGGGATCAACAAAGGATCTGGGAAAGTTATTTTGAAGCAACGACTGAAAACTGTTGAAGATGTGACCAGCATAACTGGGGCAAGCCATGACGACTCACAGTGACCATGAACCAGACGTCCCTTCCATTGAGGCTCCGCCAAAGGAAACTGTTACTCTTGAATGCAAGATTCCATAAACATTTAGAAGGATTTTTTTTCCGACAGTTCATTTGTATTTAGCATGTACGAACTTGTTTATCTTTGATTAATTAATGCACGCATATGTTTGTCTTGAATAAATCCATTCGTTTCACTCATTCAAAAAAAAAAACGTTTTCATAAATCATAATGCCAACTTTACCCGATCTCTTGTTCTGATGGAGAATTAGGGGGAGGATGACGAACCCAAAACGTCAGATTTCTTGTCGTATGCTTTCGATTGAAACCCGCTGATGATGTAAGGCATTGTTTCAAATCCCAAACACTGGAGATATAAGGATGTTAATCCCTAGTCAACCCTTTGAGCCTTGAAGTAGGAGTTTTCCTTTCTTTTAAGAACCTTCATCCTAACCTGGGGCAGGGTAGGTTTCAGTTAAACCGATCGAGCGTTTAGACTCTTAAAAAGGAAGAGCCAACCTTCGAGAATTTATCCTTAGCATCTTAAGAAGTCCAATACAATGGCTATCCCTCGGTTACCTAAGGAGTGGGGCAGTCACGAGCCTTTCGAAAGATTTACACGACTTGTGCATAAAAGAATATTCAAAAAAAATAATAAAAGCCCGCTAAGTCAAAACCTATGAAGGAGACTTAGGCAAAACTGGGGCATCCCGCTGGACTCCAAAGTCAAATCAAAAGACGTTGTCCAGGCAAAAGTTAGGGAATAAGAACAACAAACCAGTAGTTTTTAGAATCCCTATAAAGAACAAGGTCGTGTGACCAATTGCCATTAGAAATAGGTGAGTGACTGCCATGTCCAAAGCCTTGATAAGTTCTCGACCATAGCAAATCAGCTTGAGATATGAGCGTTCGTATCCGATTAACTGAATTAGGATTGGAGAACATCATGAAGAAGGGGTGGGTACAAATATAACTTTGAGCCTTTATCCTTTTGTTTCTTAAACCGTGAACCAAGCCACGATACAACCTTTAAAAGACCTAATTGAAGTAGGACTTCGGTTGAAAGCATACTCGACAAGATCACGTTTCCTGACTCCTACGAGCTATGCTCAGAAAAAATTCATGTTGGCATTATAATTAAAACTTATATCCCGACTAGTGATTTCGGTCACAATTTATTGCGATATACTTTTTCAAAACAAAAATTCAAGACAAATATATGTGTACATTGACAAGCTCAGGATAGGAATTTCAGGCATGACAACTTTGCTTGATATCTTAGAGATTTATATGTGGACATAACCCGTGGAACTTGAAGATCCTGCTAAACAGGGGCAGGCGGTTTCCCAATTCGCTTACCAACGCGAGTCTGACATTCTTAAGAGCTATTTCCCAAAGATTTTGTCGTAACACGATTAATTTGTGCCAGTTACGTCGAGACCTGACAAATCTCTCAAAGAGTTTGAGAACAATGGGGCGACCGGACTCGGTGTTCTCTATAAAATCCTCTTGAGATGACCCTACCTCACAACGCAAGTATCCTGGGGCACCGTGTTTTTTAAAGGAAACAAATGGCGACTACTATAAGGTCCTTCAAGATCAAAACCATGGGGTTTCACAACTTTTCTTCAGGCACCCGAGGGATTTTACTCACAGCGGCCTTCATTCCCCAGTGTTGCAACAGGTTCCTAAACTATTGCCTCATCACAGTCCCCAGAGAGACTATAAGCTGACAACTTTTTCTTGGGTAACTCGAAAGTGTCCCTCAGGTTTTCTTCTCCCCATGTGAAGACATGATACTGTGCACCCAAGCAGATTACTTTCTCCCTCAGAGAATTCAGAACATTTAAAACCAGATTTGGTTCTACCATTGATCCTTCTCACCCATGATTGACGTATTGGTTGCAGAGAACGCAGGGTATCCCAGTCGAGATGTTTATTTCATCTCTCATCCTGTCTCTAGTCAGTTTCGTCAGCATACGCAAGGGCATAAGCATCACAGGCCTACTTCATATACTCATATTCATTACATATTCATTACATATTCATTACATATTCATTACATATTCATTACATATTCATTACATACTCATGGCATACTCATTTCATAACATCTTGCATATTTAACTACATAGACATTAACATACATTCATATTCACGTATTCATTAACATACGCGTTAGCATGCGCAGGTTCATTACGTCTCTATCATTGGTCGTTACCGCCGAGTAACTGGGGTTTGTCCATTCTCTCGAAATAGATTGTCAGCCCTAAGCATAAAATACATATGTGTTTCCAAGTTTCCCTACGGAGCTCGATCCTCGTGGATGACGGTTACTTCAGCTATCTTTCCTCGCCAGGATAAGATATTTACCCTTCGAGATCATTCCCTCGATGGAGTCTTGATTACCAGTCTTCTTTCTAGCTCGATCCTAGATTGAATCTCAGTCATGTCGGTAGTCAAGCCCAACCGGACGTGCATTTATTTTGCACCATCTAAAAATTTTCACCATACCTTGGCAGATACGCGGCATGTTCTCGCCCGAGAAGTTTATCACTGTACCCGGATGTGCATTTATTTCGCACTATCTTTCAAGAAAATCAACTACAATCCTTTACAGATACATGCCAGTTCATGCCTGGATAATTTATTATTACAATCCTACATCTTACAGCATCGATATACAACATTTCTCACCTAAGAAGCCGATCCTATCTTCGTTATGACTCGCAGCAAATGGCCATCTCCATGGAGCAGTTGGGCTTCCATTTACCTGTCGTCTTGAAGTATGGGGGGTTTTGAACCAAATCGTATTCAGGAGAGCACGATCTTGAAGTACGGGGAGGTTTGAGCGGAATCATATTCAGGAGAACACGATTCTGAATTATGAAGAAGTTCATTTACCCTTTAGTAAAAGAAGAAACCAAATCGTATTCAGGAGAGCACGATCTTGAAATACGGGGAGGTTTGAGCGGAATCATATTCAGGAGAGCACGATTCTGAATTATGAAGAAGTTCATTTACCCTTTAGTAAAAGAAGGAGCCGAATCATATTCAGGAGAGCACGATTCTGAAGCATGAGGAAGTTCAGTTCACCCTTTTCATATTCAGGAGAGCACGATTCTGAAGTATGAAGAATTTCATTTACCCGAAAGAGCCGAATCATATTCAGGAGAGCACGATTCTGAAGTATGAGGAAGTTCAGTTCACCCTTTTCATATTCAGGAGAGCACGATTCTGAAGTATGAAGAATTTCATTTACCCGAAAGAGCCGAATCATATTCAGGAGAGCACGATCTTGAAGTATGAGGAAGCTCAGTTTACCCTTTTCATGTTCAGGAGAGCACGATCTTGAAGCATGAAGAAGTTTATTTATCCTTCAGTAAGAGAAGAATCAGAATCGTATTCCAGGCGCCGACCTTAAATGCGAGAAGATTTATTTATCAGATAAGCAGCAGCCTCTTTATTTGAGTGCTTATCCATTTTGGCACATAAGTCCCTTCCAACGATAAGTGACAGCTCTCCCTCGAGAAGCTTATCAGGGCATTTCCCATCAAAGTCCATTTATTTTGGCATACAGCCGGTCTTTACCCTGTATATTTGATATGGATTTCTGAAAAGTCCATTCGATCCCATCACAAAGGATAGTTTATTAGAAGCTTGGATGTTATTCTTTGCTCAATGCTCCAGCATTCTATAATCGATCTTGCAACCGTGTAGATCCAATTTTATTATTAGACATTCCCCAGTGGAGGTCATCTCATAGGTGCCATCTCCATTTAAGAACCTTATTCCTAAAGTCCATTTATTTTGGCATACAGCCGGTTTTTACCCTGTATATTTGCTACGGATTCCCGAACAGTCCGTTTGATCTTGTCACGAGAGATAGTTTACAGAAGCTTGGATGTTATTCTTTGCTCAATGCTCCAGCATTCTGTAATCGGTCTTGCAGTCGTACATGATCCAGTTTTACTTTTAGATTCCCCAGTGGAGGCCGTCTCATAGGTACCATCTCCATTTGAGAATCTCGTTCCTTTTCTAAAAAAGACAATTGGTCGTGTTCGCACCAGTTGACCATCATTTTTAGAATTCCCCAGTGTTGTACTGTGTCTCAGCGCGTCGTTTTCCCCAGTGTGTTCTTCTCGTAGCGTCTGTCCCTGTGTCGTCGTATTCGTCAGCATTTTCGCATTCATCATTCCAGCATACGCATCATATCATATTCATGGCATCATATGCATTAAGCTGTTCCCGCTTTGTCCATAGCATTACATATCGTCGCATGTAAGGGCAAAATTTTCGGTTATCTATATTTAAATCTCTCCACCACGATTCCTCGAGTCTCTGTCACTCAAATCGTCTGGTGTAGCCATTTAAATAGGGGCAACTGTAATACCCCAAATTTTACCCTTGTATTTAGTCAGTCATTTCGCATATCATCTCATTTGTGCATTTGCTAACCACTAACAAGTTATGGAGGTGTTTGTTTTGCAGATTTGGTTCCAGGGGTATTTTGGTCATTTTACGCAAATTCTGCTAATTCCTTGAAGACGGGCTGTTATTAAGTTCTGAGGCATTTGATACACTATTTTTGAGGCATTTACCTATCACCAGGTCTGATTACATCAAGGTGCCAATTCGACGTGGTCGGTATTAAAGTTTGTCGAGCACAACTGGATTTAAGATCCATTTCATCGCTCATGGTTCATTTCCAAAGCGCTTCCGTTTCTGTTAATAAGGCGCAATTTAATTGGGTATTATCGGATTGTTGCTCAAGGTATTTGGTCAGTGGAATTCAATTACGACCAAAGTTATCATCGTTGAGTCAGTTGTTACGGCGTACATCTGTGTTTGGTTATAAAGTTGTTGGCTAGAATCTGAGTTGGAATGTAGTCAGGTGATGAAATTGAGAATACAAATGGGACCATTGCACGAACAAGAATATCATTCGGGAATGTTCATGGTTTATGACTATGTTAATGATTTTAAATGTTTGTGGATTCATTCACAAACGTTTATAATTTTTAACTGGAAATAAATATAAATAAATTCGAAATTGAGCAGTCATGAATATATAAAAGAAGTGTTGGCATTTTATTTCATAAGAACATCATCATACAAAAGGGAGTAAATTGTTTCACATTCTTAACTGTGATAAAATTACAATTACGGATATTACATTTACTCTAAAAAGGTCCTAAATCCTAAAGACTGCTAAGTGTCCTTCGCGGTGTCCTTGAGCTTCTCCGCAGAACCCCCGATTAACCTGCGTATCAAAAATAGCAAAACAGAATAGAAAAATGTTAGAGTTTGTTTTCGACACTCTCAGAACAGCGTCATCATCGAGTGCCGGGAGTGGCACAACCGAAGCTGCGTCCTACCCCCGTTACCGGCCCGCGCCGTTGGCGTTAGATCGGATAGTATCTGTTCTTATCATAAGGGACATCCGAGAGATAGAAGTGATAAAAGAAGCGGGACTGATTCGTTTTGCCGCGATTGGATTTCCAAACTGATACGAGAGTAAGACAACATAGGCGAATTTGGACCCAGACCCGGATGCCGACAGGTCTGAGTCATTCTTTTCCAACACCTGAAATTCCACAATTGCATCAGTACAAATTGATGACAGAAAGTCAAAAACAAGACAGTTCATAAGATGCCACAAGTAAGTGGAAATTCAAATTGAAATGCACAACCAAAAGCAGCATCAGTTCTGCAACCCATAGGTAAGTTCATGGAAAGCCAAGTCCAAACAGAACAAGAAAAATGAAATGAAGCCAAGACTGCATCAAATTGCGTCAAAAAGTTCAGAGGAATCAAAAGTAAAAACAAGTTTCAAATCTGATATCGCAGCAGGTAGTCATTTCGCAAGTCACCGAAACGTGAGTGATATCAAGTGAAGCTATCAAACTATACTCACGAGCGAAACCAAACCAGTTCAGAACAAACAAAACATACCAGTTCAGAGAGTGAAACAAGTGCAGAAAAAGTAAGAAATCGCAACAAGCCCAGAACTCATATTCTGAACCACATTCCACAGAACACAACAGAAGGCAATCGCAGCATCATCGAAGAATACAAGCGTCGAGGGCTCAGATAAACATCATTGCCGTATACCTTCCTCGGCGGTGTTCGTCTCGACCTAAGCCTCAATACCAGCCCTCTCTGAAAGAAGAAGAGGAAAAGCTAACTGCATCAAAATTTGCCAAATCGAAAACGAGTCAGTTCAATCAAACAAATCAGTTCGAGATCAAAAACGAATCAGCCAAACAAATCAGTTCGAGATCAAAGGCGAATCAGTTCAGATATCAGAACAGATCAAACGAAATCCAAAGGCAATCCAATCCACATCTGCAAAAATCCAATCAGGGTATCATGATCAAACAAAATCAAATCAGATATCAAACAGATCGAATGAAATCCAAATCATATCTGTCAACAGAATGGAAAACTTCGATTCAGATAAAATCAAATCGTATCAGAAACTGATGCTAAAAACCCCAACAAAATCAAATCGAATCATCAAAATCAATCTCAGAAGAGTAACGCCAACCCAACACGGATTAAAGGCCCAAAAGAAAATAGAAGTTATAAAAAGGGGAAATACCACCTGTGAAGAAGGGGGGGAACCACCATCGCGAAAACCCTAACGGGTAGCCACGAGAGAGGAACGAACGAAATCGCGAAAGCCCCAGAGGAACGAAAAAGTCACATGCAAAACCCTAACGGCCGCGAACTCAGACGAAGGACCCCTCGTCATCATCGTTCAAACGCACCACCCAACATACATCGTGTATCATCCATTATCGGTCACGAAGGATTCGAAACGGAGCGACCATCAGCGCCGTCGACGGAGAACAACGGACAATCACCCTCCGGCCTCAGTTCTACACATCATCGGCCGTTTTCACCACCAATGTGAGCTATGAGATATTTTCCTCACAATATTCATGTTTTATTTTAGGTTATTGAGAAGAATGAAGAAGAACGAGTGGCCGCGAAAGAGAATCGAGAGAGCCGCGAGAGAGAAGAAGAAGATGTAAACGGCGCCATAAGAACATTAGGGTTCTGGGAACCCTAAATGTTTTTTTAATTCATCCAACCGGGTTGGGTCCGGGGTGATGACCGGCCTAACCCCCTTTATTTATTTTTTTGTTTTGTTTTTTTAAAATTTGTTTTTATGTTTTTTAAATTGTTTTTTTAACATTTTATTTTTATAATTCAAAAAACTGTTTTTTAAAAAAAACCTTTTATGTAAATATTAAGAATAAATAAAAACTCTTTTTTTTTTAAATCAGAAAACTTTTCTTAAAAATATTCAAAAATAAAACCTTTTTTAAAAGAGTAAAACATTTTTAATTAAATCTTTTTTGCAAGCTAATATTAAATTTTTTAAATAAAACAATAATAAAATCTCAAATTTGCATCTTTTTTCTTCATTGTCTCGTAACTCATTTGATTGCCGCCTCGCTCTGTCCACTAACGTCGTTTGTTCATTTTGCAGCTCATTACGTTCACCATTACTTATTTCATCTTATTTTTCACTCAGAGTTCATTATCATATTGTATATGTTTCTCCATTGTAACCTCGCGAACCAATAATCGCGCTTTAATTCCTGCCCCTTTAAATTTTTGCTTGCATAGTCAAATTAGGTCATTATTTTCTGCTCGTATGATTAATTTCTCACACATTCATCAATTAGTCTGCCACACTACACACATCCGAAGGTTAGGTCTAGCTTTTGGTCGTCGCGCCAATAGTCCATAAACCCTCACAACTTCAAACCCTTACAACCTCACAAACCCTAATTTTCACAAATGCCTCGCCGCAGGCAAAATTACAATTTTACCCCTAGCATTAGGACAAAGAGCCGCCGCGCTCATTTTAGGGTTTCCCGCCGTGGAATCCCTAATTTAACCCTAATTACAACTTAACATTTCAACGTAGAGATTTGGAGTTTCTACACTCCACGTAAGCGTGTCCTTAAGATGCGTTTATTCCCCTTGAGACCTTGACCACAGTCAAGACGTTTCTAACCTCCCTTTTGAGGGGAACTACGATTACTCTGATTCCACTCCCGTAAGGATACGTAGGCACAAGATGCGATGTCTTGCCGAGTAAACTTAGAATTAACCCCTTAGGTCTCCTTTCTCACTTTTAATCCCTTTGTACATATACCTTAAGCAAATAAATAAAGCAAAATAGTAAACATCTGAACAAAAGGTTCCTGTAGAGTACTACAGAAGTTTAGGGTGCTAGTACCTTCCCTAAATTTAACCAACCCCCGAACCCTAGATCTTTCCCCGCATTGTGTTTACGATGCAAAATAGGTTTTCCCTCTTTTGACCTTTTCCTTCGGATAAATCAAAGAGCGGTTGTGAATTGAATTGCGATTCAAACTCATTAATAGTTTGTGATCCTATTTCCACCGCAACAGAAAATGGCGACTTCACTGGGGACGTCTTAACTCTTGAGGGTTATCCCTAACTTGTTCATCTTTATTACTATCTATGTTATTATTCATTTGCATGTATATATTTGTGCTCTGATTTGGGGACTGGTCCTTGTGCTGTGAGATAAGTCCTACGCCCGGACTAGTGACATTATTATAGGATGGGGATATATTCGATGAGGCTTATAGGGGGTGAATCCCGACCAAGCTGATTCGAGAATCACCGCTCAGTTGAGACCTTTTCGAAAATGGTTCGGTTGAACGAGTAATCGTAAAAACTTTTTCCATGGTCGATTGGAGTCTGTGATATTGGGAACCGTAGTACCTTTACACCACCTCGGCCTTATTTAGGACGTAGTGCGGGAACTATGTGGGAGTAGTCCTACAATGGTTGCTACGCGATACTACACTCAAAAGAGGTTCTCTTGAGAATATTATTAACCCCCGAGTCAATCGGAAGGTTGATAATATCCGAAAGATGGGCTGATGACTTTGGGCACTTTTTAGAACCTTGTTCGGCAGGTACAACTAACCTATAGTACACTCCTTTTGGGATGGGTAGACCTTGACTCCGCTCACGTTCCTTTAACCTAGGACTTCGTGTGTTTTCATGCATTGCATCCATAAAGCATCTCATTGCATTGTATTTCATGGAGTTCAAACATCATTTATGGATATCGCGGGATACCATAAATAAAAAAAAATGAAAAAAAACAAGAAAAAGATTTCCTTGGTACCCCACGACATTCGTAAATATTTGAGTTCCATGAAATCTTCATTTGCATTCACATTTTAGCATCATACTTTTGCATTGCATGTGTCTCCCGGTTTCTCATACGCGGTTTTCTCACCTTCCAGTTTTTTCACCCTGAGTTCTCTGCATCAATACGACCCTTCAAAAGAATGGAAGAGCAAAACCAAGAGATCAACCGTGTCGGCCATGAATTCGAAGATCTTCGAGGAAGTGTAGGGCAGATTTTGGAGATGTTACGAGCTCTTAGTGTGAAGGTGGATGCTCAGTCTACTGTTGTTTCTAAGACTAATACCGTTATGGAACCTCAACCAGCTGTTACTGTCGAGAATGTACCTCCTCACGGTCTTCAATCCGGTTTGGTGCCTCCCGGGGCTCAACCAGTTCGACGAGCTACCCCTCCAAAGTGCAAAACTCCTAACTCCGACCATGGTAAAGGACCTACACGTTCAAGGAACCGCAAAAAGGCTACTCCTCAACCTTTACAATATCAGCAAAGTTATGTTCAAGGTTATCCGTTTCTATATGTTCAACAACCCTATGTAGCTACCGTTGCACCTCCTTTCGATCAGCAGTTTCCTACATGCCAGCCTGTACAGTCAGCTCCGGTATATCAGGCACCAGTTTATCAACAACCTTCCGGTTATTCGCCTATGCAAGTTCCTGTCGACAGTCAACGAGTGCCCAACGCTCCTGTTCACCAGCAATCACAGGATCAGGTTCCTTATCCCCGTAAGAGTCAGTATAAGCCTTGTCCTCCAATTCCGATGACTTTCATTGAGTTATACCCCCATTTAGTACAACAAGGTCTGATTACCACCAGTGCTTTGGGTCTTCCACCTAATCCATTACCTGCAAGTTACAACGCTACCGCTCATTGTTTATTTCATGAGGGTGCGCCCGGCCATGATCTAGAGAATTGCTATGCTCTTAAGAAAGTTGTCAGAAATTTGCTAGAAACGAAGAAGTTGTCTTTTGGCGATGCTCAGCTAAAGACCGAGACTCCTCTCAGGGTCCCTCACTTGTCGAGTTCGAATTCTGCAAAGCATGCTACTCCTGTGGCAAATCATCCGAATCCAGTAATTATTCAAAGGCCTAGCTCGCTTCATTTCAATAACCCTCAAGATGGTATGACCGGGATCAACAAAGGATCTGGGAAAGTTATTTTGAAGCAACGACTGAAAACTGTTGAAGACTCTGAAGACAAGGTTCTGAGGAACAATGTCAAGACTCTGAAGACAAGTTTCTGAAGCTTCTCTCAACCATTCTCTTGATCCTTCTATGAATGCTTCAATAACATTTACTCAGAAGCCACTAAAGATTAGAAGATAAGATCAAAAGGTTTTGCTTGATAAAAATAGTACATAGTACAAGACCAAATATTCCTTCCACTATGTTGATTATATGGAGTAAGGACTATACTATTTGTACCATTTTGTCTCTCGCCTTTGCAGACTGTTATGCAAGGCGAAAACTCATTTATGAAGATATTCATTCTACCCTCGAGTGGATTTTTTCTTACCTATATAAAGGAGACTTGTAAGAATTAATAAAGCTTATAATTCACGCTGTTATTTCCGCTACTCTATTCATGTTACAGTTGAACATATTTTTTGTGAATATAAAAAAAAACACATAGAGCTTTTGTTCGTTATTGTGTGCATATTTGTTTGTACTTAAACTTTGTGTAATATGTTTTGTGAAGCAACTTTGTAAACAAAAATTCTTGTATCTCTTTGTTTGAGATTGTTTCCTTGAGTGACTAGGGTTTAGTTTGAATACTCGAGAAGATAAAGACGAGTAGTATTTGTGTATCTGTAATCTAGTGATTATTGTGGATTAAGTCCTTATTGAGAAGGAAAAATCATCTCAGCGGGTGGATTAGCTTTGTTAATAGAGAACCAGTATAAAAATAATTGTGTTCAGTTATTTTTTCACTCTTGGTTCTATTTTGGGCGGTTGAGCACAAAAAGTTTTAATCTTGGAAACCCAATTCCAGCCCTCATTTCCTGTGTTTCTTGCCACCTTCACTAGACTTTAAAATGTTGGGTTAACTTTTATAAATTTGATAAACCAAGCACAAGTAAAATCATATTTGTTAAAGCTAGCACAAAAGTTAACAATGTGGAACCAAAGAAAGTGCATGATGTAATTCATCCTAAAAGGCCTTATGTTAGAAATAATGTCTATAAATGAACCATGTCTTTAGACCTACATGGTTTTATTGTAATACAAATGGTCATACTCCTTATGCTTGCTACATAATAAATTATTAGGGTGCTTCATATGATGAGTATGTACGGGTAAGGAAGAGAACTAACCCGAGAAGATCCAAAGAATATTGGGTACCTAGAAAGTACTATTAATTGCTTTGTAGGAACTTGAAGACCTTTTGCTAATATTGTCAAAATTAATATTTTTTTTTCAAGATACAAGACCATATGATATGGTAGGATTAAAGTTTCATTTGGTGGAAAATGATTTGAAAAAGATTGACATATTCAAAGAGCATCAATATTAGCATCAAATCATTGTGAAGAAGATTCAAAGCATGAACTTTAAAATAAAGCGGGAAGATATACAAGACAAGGAGAGAAATTAGTGTTTTATATGAACTTAATATATAGAATATCACATATTCGTCTCTTATTATAGCATGATAAAATTATCTCTCATGGCTCTTCGACAAAATCAAGTTATACTCTATTCATCTCTCAAAAATTAAAAAATGCTCATCACATAATACTTGCTTAATTATAATTTCATTTGTGAGTTAATTCATTTATGAGTATGAATCATGGTTTCTATTTATTATCCATTCATATTGTCCTTAATCCATGTTTATAAGTGTGGCATCATGTTCAAACCATATTTTCATAAGCCATTGTTGCAAAAAATCAAGTATTTTTCAAAATTACACTGCATGTAACCAATTACATAAATGGTATAACTGATTACCATTCAAAAAAAATTTATAAATGTTTTATAGCCCCGACAGGTAACCAATTACACCTAACACGTAACCTCTTATACCCAAAAAAACTTCGTAAGACATTTGGATCTTTGTAATGTTATGTATTCTATGAACATCATTTGATTGTATCCATGATTACCTATTTTAATTGCATGCTTGTATGTATGTGTGTATGCCTCGGTAGAATTACTATGCTATTATCATTCATCTTTCCATTTTCTTTGATAATGTCAAAAGGGGGAGAAAGACTTAATACTTTGTTTTCTCTTTTGTGTCAAGTTCATATACATGTATATGAAGTATAAAAGTAAGAAAAATCACAAATCTAGGGGGAGGCACGTGTGTAGAAGGATATTTTTCAAAAGGAAATAAAAACATAATGCCCAGTATTTGTCATCATCAAAAAGGGGGATTGTTGAAACAATATGCACTGAGTATGAAGTTTTGATGAAGACAAAAGAATATCAAAAGTTCAACAATCAAAAAGAAGGAAAAGGCTTCGCAACATCAAGTATTAATAGATATCTCAAAAGTATCAAATATGCATAAAGCATTTGGATGACAATGATGGAAATATAATTGATCATGATGACAAAAGGTTAATGTCTAAGCTCATTCAAATATCAAGATTACTAAGCCATTAGACGTTGATTTAAAATGAATTGATCTTGTTGCAAATATATTGGATTATAATTCAAAGTATGTATATCCTTATATGCTCATAAAATCATTCATCTTTTCGTCTCAAATGTTTCTAAGCATCCATGCATCAATACCTTGCATGTCAAGTCATTCGTAACATTATTTTTCAAGTTACACAACAGCTTAACTAGTTACACTCTTTTGGTAATCAATCACAAGTTCATTTTTTGTGATATTTTTCAAATTCATTAAAGGTGTAACCAATTACACTATTTACGCAACCAGTTACATGGTCTGGAACTTTGAAAATTTTGAACGTTCGAAATTGCATAACGCATCCTTTTTTCAACCTTTGCTAATCTAAACCAATGTAAACCTTCATGAAACATCTACCAACATGTACAACGAATCCAATATATTTCATATGGTGTATTCAAAATTATGATTACCTATTTAACTCAAGTTTAAACTACAACTCAAATATATTTGAGAGTTTTTCTCCATTCAAAACCTTGAAACTTTTCTGCGTAAATTTTCATCTCATTGCAAAAAGTTTCTAAGCATTTAAAGTTATTATATTTGAATTGTACATTGAAAGAGAAGATGAATTTTTTGTATTGGAATAGATTCAAGAACAACTCATATATTCATATTTGTTCAAGAGTTTTATTTGATCATCAAGTGTATGGTGACTTGATTTGTAATAGAAAGTGATGTGATTTTAACTATTGTAAACAAAAATTGGCGTCATTCCTGGATTATGTGAAATTTATCATAGTGGTTGATGATTTGTGAAATGGTCATTTAAATTGGGTTGATTCAAAGTTTACCATAGGTTTGGTGTGTATGTCTTAGTGATGGAAATCCAATAGTTGTTTTATCCTCGGCCAAAACTCGAACGAAATGCTTGCTTCCATTAACTTTTAAGTTGAAATTTGACTAACAAAAGATCCAAAAGGATGTTACTCTTGAATGGTTATGGTTTTGCAGGTATTAACAGAAGAACACATCAGGAACAAGAAAGAAGAATTCATGCCCTGCAACTTTCGCATAGCAAAACTTTCTTTCGCATAGCGAAAGTCACGATGCAAAGTTGAAGCAAGCAACAACAGAAAGAAACAGAATCAAATTAGCCATGCCCTACAAATTTCGCATAGAAAACTTTCCTTCACATAGCGAAGGTCGCGATGTGAAGTTGAAGTGAGAAACATCAGAAGAAACAAAACCAAATCAGCAGAACTTCGCTTGAAGCGAGAGGGAGCGAGCAGAAGCAAAAATAGTTTGCACAACGAAGGTCGAGATGCGAAGTCAAAGCGAACTAAAACAAAATCACAATCATCCAATTTCGCTTGAAGTGAGCAGAAGCGAGAATAGTTTTCATAGCGAACTTTACTTCGCAGAGCAAAGTATGCGGTTTCCAGGGGCGATTTAAAATCTTTCAAGGTTAACCAAGCTGACTTTGCATAGTGACCAAAACTACGCATAACAAAAGTCCCCCAACTCAAACAGTATAAAAGGAAGACAACATAGGCTTAGAGGGGGATGAGTTTTTTTTATAACTTTACATTATTAATTTTAATAGAGTTGGTAATAGATAGTAAGAAACATAAAGTGAGGATACGAGCTGGATATGCATCGAGAGTCGGGAAATTGTTGTTGATGCTGATTCATCTCAATTCCTCCATTTTGTATCAAGCTAACATGAGTAGCTAAATCCCTTTCTTGTTGGGATTGGTTGTAGCTTGCCGAAACAATATGTATTTTCATTGATCATGGCATTATATGAAATTTATTTATGAATCATTATCGATGATATCTTTGTCTTATTGTTAACTCCATGCATTTGAATTGATATTGAGAAATACAGTTTAAATCTTGATCCAAGATAATCATCTATTAAACTCTAAATGCTATACATAGATTTAGGTTTAATATTCACCGTAAGTATCAATTCTTAATGTTATCGTATTGTTTAATAGGCTGAGAAATCGTTGATTAAACAATAAGGTAGAATCCTCATTAGATGTTTAGACATAAACTCTGTTTGTGAGCGATACGTGAGGATATTGATACATACTTAGATTGTGTATAATTGATCAGTGATTTGCATATTTAATCGGTGGATGAAATCCAACCCCAGCAAGCTTATTCCTCTGAAAACTATCCTTATTAATTATATGTTTTTACATTCGGTAACTTACAAATCAAATATCGTGCAAAACTTCCGCTTAAAATCATATTAACTATTGAACTTTTGTAATATCGCGCCGGTCTCTGTGGATACGATACTCAATACTTTCTTTTGATTTACTCAAGATCAAAATGGTGCTGTTACCGGGGACTGGAGGTTAGGTCTACAAACATATCAACTATTAATATCTTTTTAAGTTGTACATTTGTTAAAAGTTGTATATATCTTTTCTCCTAACATTGTTTTGGCTAGAAATTGCAAGCTTTATGCGTGCGAGGTACAAAGTGGGAAGACTAATTGCCTTTTGATCCTGAGATCGAAAGAACAGTTCGACAAAACAAACGAAAAACAAAGAAGAAGAAAAAGCTAGCTAAACAAAGATCTCAAAAGAAAGGAGCCTCCACCTCTACACAACCAACAAAAGAAACCATGGCAGAAGGTGGTCCTGAAATCGTGAATGGAGGACCATGTCAAAGCAGCCCTAGACGGTTGGCTCTCCTTACCAACAATCTAACCAACCAATAAGCTGAAATGAAAACGGAATTGCTGCAGATCATTTATGCAAATTCATTTGCAGGCCTAGATCATGAAAATCCATACACTCACTTCACCAAGTTCTATGAATTGGCTTGTACTTTAGGTACCCGAAGCCGAACAAGAAGCAGTCTTCATGCGATTGTTTCCACACTCACTAATCGGAAAAGCAAAGGATTAGTATCTGGACCAACACACTCAAACCATGACCATTGCCGCGTTTTCTCAAAGTGCAAGAGAGACCTTATGTGAAGCATGGGAGCGCTATAAGTCTATGCTATGGAAATGTCCAAATCATGGCTTCGATGAACTCACACAAATCCATATCTTCTGAAATAGATTACAACCACAACCAATGCTTTTACTTGATGAAACTGCCGGTGGCTCGTTACTATCCAAAAGTGCATAAGAGACGGTATCTATCATCAATTGTATGGATCTCAATGACCATCAAGTTCAGTATAACAGGTGAACGACACAAAGGAAACCAAGACTGTTGGAACTAGGCCCAAATGATGCAATACTAGCACAGAATAAACTGCTCACTCAAACAGTTGAAGAATTGACCAAGCAGATTTCCAAACTTCCTCAACAACTCAAAGAGATGCACGAATCAGCTAAACCACATTAAGTAGCCGTATATGAACTATGTAATGGTGAACATCCTACAGGTTTTTGACCTCTAATAAATGAAGAGGTCAATTATATGGGAAACCAACAACGAGCAGCACCATATCAAGGAAATTCAAACTATCAACGCGGAAACAATAACAGCTATGGTCAAAGTTGGAGGCAAGAAAAAGGAGCATCAAACAAGCCTAACCAATATCAAAGTTTTCATCAACAACCACAACCTACAACGCAGCTGGAAAGAATATCTAAACTGGAAGAATGTTGAACCAATTCATGTAATTATCCATTATAAATCAGAAGAATATAGATGCCTCGATCAAGAATTTGGAAACACCAGTTGGACAAATTGCAAAGCACCTGGAAGATCAACAAGGAGGTACCTTCACATCCATCCCACAGACAAATCCAAAGGAACATTGCAATGCAATCACAACAAGGAGTGGTAAAATGATTGAAACAAGAGTTGGTGAAAATGTGGAGAAAGAAAGAGTTGTGGTTGAAAAAAGAGAAAAACAAGAGAAAGAACATGAGATGGAAGTAGAAGATAAAGAAATTAAGGAGGAGGTAGTTGAAAATGAGAAAGACAAGTAGAAACCAAGAAAATAAAAAGAAAATCAGCCTACACAACACCTACAGTATCCTCATGCTCCCACCAAGAAGAACTAAGAAAGGCAATATACAAGGTTGCTATATATTTTCAAAAGGTTACAAGTTAACATTCCATTGGCTAAAGCACTTGAACAGATCCCAACACACGCAAAGTTCATGAAAGAAATTCTGAAAAAGAAACGGAGAATCATGGATGAAGAAGTAACTCAAGTGGATGCTGGTTGTAGTGCTGTTATTCAAAAAACTCTTCCACAAAAAGAAAATGATCCTAGAAGAGTTACGTTGCCTATAACTATAGGAAACGTAAATGTTGGAAATGTATTGATTAATCTCGGTTCCAACATAAATTTCATTTCTTTATAATTGGTTAAGAAGGTAGGTGATCTAGACATGAAACATACAAAGATGACACTACAACTAGCAAACAAATCCATCACCCGACCATCAGGAATAGCTGAAAACGTATTTGTTAAAGTCGATAAATTTCTATTTCCTGTTGATTTTGTGGTGATGGATATTGATGAAAATGATGAAACTCCTCTAATCCTGGGCCGACCTTTCATAAAAACAGCAAGAATAATGCTAGATGTAGATGATGGATTGATGAAGGCTAGAATGCAAGACAAAGAGGTCAATTTCAATTTGTTTGAAGACATCAAAGGAGTATGCTTCAAAATGGATGCTAGTGCCAAAGAACAAAAGGATGAGGCAAGACAAGGTGATAGTGCAAAAGATGCTTGGCTCATTTTAGAGGAACCACCTTGATTTCACTTGAAACACGCATCGAGCTAACAACGTTAAACAAGCGCTGGTTGGGAGGCAACCCAACAGTGTAAGTCATTTTATTTAAGCTTTCAGTTCTTTAAATTCTAGTTTCAATTTTAGTACTTTCAATTCTAAGTTTCAATTATAGTAGTTTAAATTCTAGTTTTATGTTGAAATCATTTGAAACTTTTTGACGGTAGTCCATGCCATAAAAATGATTGGTATGCCGTAATTTGTTTTTAAACTCTGTTGTTGATAATTATGCTTGTTATGTACTTGTCATCCTCATAATGAGCATAAAGTGCTTCTTCTGGTATTTTGCGAAGAGGCCAAATCAAGTATCAACATTCAACAAAGAAAAAGTGAGTGGTAATGATAGAAATCAGAAGAAAGTCAAGCATGGTACATGTTTACTTGCTTTGTAGAATGTTAGCATGATTTTCGAATGTTGTTTTCTCTTAAAAAATCATAATATGTCTCATTTTACAATGTGCACATTTGCTTGAATCCTTTAGCAAAAACTAGAAAAGTGAGGTGAATTTCCATTGTTTACAAAAAACTACGAAATCCTTGTGTTTAACTCGGTTGATTCATGTTCAATCCGAAAATTTCATTTGAGCTTTGTAAAGGTATAAAGATGATCAAGGAAATTGTTTGATTTAGAGAAAAACCACCATGCTAAAAAGAATCTCCTCAAAACTAGTAAGTGAGTGAGCATTTGTGAAACCTTTTTGAAACCAGAAAAATCAAAGGATGGATCAAATTTCAAAAAATACAAAATCACTAACAAATGTTATGATCCAATCAGAAATTCTTTTTCACAACTTAAACCATAAATATGTGAATCATTAAGAGCTTCACTCATGAAAAGAAACAAGTTTGGGAGAAATGGATGATGATACCAAAAGGAAAAGAAAAAGAAAAGAAATAAAAAGAGATACAAAAAGAACTTGGTATTAGGAAAAAAATGAAAGATTGAAAATTCAAAATCATGGTGATAAAGCAATGAGTGAAGCAAGTTACAAAAGTGGACATATTTTTGAAAATTATCTTTAGGAGAAAACCCATCTCTTTATGAAACCTAGCCACATTACAACCTTCACTAGTCCTATGTGATTTATGCCTTCATTTGCTCAAATTGCTAAATTGTTTGGATGAAAACATGAATCGACTCGGATGTTGACCAAGTGATCAAATGAGAGTCATCGCACCACATGATTAAAGCAAACTTCAAAGTCTTCATCCCTTTTCATGAAGAAGAGTGTTAGGAAAAGTCAAGTGAGTTGTGTCATTATATTTTTGAATACATGATATGATTTTGTGGGCGATAACTTGAATTCATAATCATGCGCTAATTCTACAATCAGTTGAACATGTATCTTGCTTGACAAGTAATCATTTGAACAATTCATTTTTCAAATTGTTATTTCAATTACTTTATGAAAAATCCTGAAAATAAATCTTGAAAAGATCATGCTCTTGATTGAGGACAATCAAGAAACTAAGTTGGGGAGAATTTGATGGAAATCCAACAATTGTTTTATCCTCGGCCAAAACTCGAATGAAATGCTTGCTTCCATTAACTTTTAAGTTGAAATTTGACTAACAAAAGATCCAAAAGAATGTTACTCTTAAATGGTTATGGTTTTACAGGGATTAACAAAAGAACACATCAGGAACAGGCAAGAAGAATTCATACCCTGCAACTTTCACATAGCGAAGGTCGCGATGCAAAGTTGAAGCGAGCAACAACAAAAAGAAACATAACCAAATCAGCCCATGCCCTGTAACTTTCGCATAGTGAAGGTCGCGATGCGAAGTTGAAGCGAGAAACATCAGAAGAAACAAAACCAAATCAGAAGAACTTCGCTTGAAGCGAGAGGAGCAAGCAGAAGCAAAAATAGCTCGCATAGCGAAGGTCATGATACGAAGTCAAAGCGAACTAAAATAGAATCACAATCATCCAATTTCGTTTGAAGCGAGCCGAAGCTAGAATAGTTCGGATAGCGAACTTTACTTCGAATAGAGAAGTATGGTTGTTTCCAGGGGCAGTTTAAAATCTTTCAAGGTTAAGCAAGCTGACTATGCATAGCGACCAAAACATCGCATAGCGAAAGTCCCCCATCTCAAATAGTACAAAAGGAAGACAGTAGAGACTTGAGGGGAAGCGTTTTTGATAACTTTACATTATTACTTGTAATAGAGTTTGTATAGATAGTAAGAGGGGAAAGTGAGGATACGAGCTGGATACGCATCGAGAGTCGGGAATCATCGTTGATGCTGATTCATCTTAATTCCTCCATTTGTATCAAGCTACCATGTGCAGCTAAATCCCTTTCTTGTTGGGATTCATTGAGTTCACTGAACCAATATGTATTTTCATTTATCATTGCATTATATGCAATTTATTTATGAATCATTATTGATGATATCTTTGTCTTATGTTAACTCCATGGATTTGAATTGATATTGATAAATACGATTCAAATCTCAATCCAAGATAATCATCTATTAATATCTAAATGCTAGACATAGATTAGGTTTAATATTCACCGTAAGTATCGATTCTTAATGCTGTCGTATTGTTTAATAGGCTGAGAAATCGTCGATTAAACAATAAGGGAGAATCCTCATCAGATGTTTAGACATAAACTCTGTTTGTGAGTGATATGTGATGATATTAATACATACTTAGATTGTGTATAACTGATCAGTGATTTACATATTTAATCGGTGGATGAAATCTAATCCCAGCAGCTTATTCTCTAAAAACTATCCTTATTGATTATATGTTTTTACATTTGGTAACTTACAAATTAAATATCATGCAAAACTTACGCTTAAAATCATATAACTGTTGAACTTTTGTAATATCACGCCGGTCTCTGTGGATACGATACTCAATACCTTTCTTTATTTACTCAACATGAAAATGGCGCCGGGGACTGGCATTTAGATTTATAAACATATCAACTATTAATATCTTTCTGAGTTGTACATTTGTTAAAGGTGTATATATCTTTTCTTCTAACGTTGTTTTGGCTAGAAATTGAAGCGTTATGTATGTGAGGTAAAAAGTCGGAAGAAACCATGGCAGAAGGTGGTCTTGAAAAACAAAGATCTCAAAAGAAAGAAGCCTCCACCTATACACATCAACAATAGAAACCATTGTAGAAGGTGGTCCTGAAATCGTGAATGGAGGACCATGTCAAAGCAGCCCTAGGCGGTTAGATCTCCTCACCAACAATCCAACCAACCAACAAGCTGAAATGAAAACGAGATTGCTGCAGATCGTTTATGCAAATCCATTTGCATGCCTAGATCATGAAGATCCATACACTCACCTCACCAAGTGTCACAGTGAGAATTGGATATCAAGTTATTAATCAACTTGAATCACAAATTATAATTCACCACTGATCTTCAATTTATTCAAGGGAAGGAAAAAGAGAGAATAACCCATAAACATGCAATGCAAAATAAAGCAAAAGAGAATCTAAGGTCCGAGGGTAGGTTAACCTAGGGAAGGTGCTAGCATCCTAAGTATTTGTAGTGCTTTACAGGAACTCTTGTTTTATTGTGTTATTTGTTATTTTGTTTGTTAAGGGTGAAAAGGAAAAAGGGAGACCTAAGGTGTTATTTCTAAGTATGCTCGCCAAGACATCGCATCTCGTGCAGTAGTTCTCACACATGACAGTAGTTCTGTCATGATAGCAGATGGATGTCGTGATGGATGTCACGACATGCAGCATGAGATTCACATTAAAACACTCCACAACAGCTCTTTCACCACAACAGATGGAGATGTTATAACCTCCTGCAGTGTCATCAGTGCAGGATCATGTTTTACCAAAATTTAGCCAATCATAGAACCATGGACAATTCTATATCATAGAACCATGGAACTAACAATCTCCCCTTTGGCAAATTTTTGCTAAAACAACTTAGCAGCAGTAGTTTCCCAGCCTCACACACTATCATGCTCCCCCCTTGATAGTTGCAACAAATAACAACCCTTAACTCCCCCTTGGTTTAGTCAAAAATTGACAAAAATTGGAGTAAGTGTCCATATATCAATCAGAGCTAAACTCACACACTGAATCAGAAGCATCATGCTTCAATGCAGGATTCAGTTGTCCTCCAGTCATCTCACAAGAGATTCACATGCTGTTTGACCTCTACTAAAGACTGCATCACTTCAGCATCAATCCATTGGCAAGGATTTAAGCCCCTCTGCTGAACTCAACATAGCCAGTGTAAGATCAGTCTGAACCATTGCTCCTTGATAGTACACCCTGAGAAGTCTTGGGTTCTTGCCTTGTCTGAAGCTGCACCTTCAGGAAAGACACTTTTGACATCTCCAATTAAAGGATAATCAATTAAATACTTGCCACAAGTAACAATTGATCTTAAATCCCTAATTTGAGACACACATATTCTGAAGAGAAAAAGTTCTCCTCGACAAAAACCAAGGTGGTTTCCTAGGCCAGTCATCATAGTCCTAGTTCAATCCAACATCAGTGGTCCAAGAACACAAGTTTGTCTGAGAATCAACAAAATATGTACAAGGCTCCACATCAGACAGGTACACATCTTTCCCTATTATTAGTACTCCCCCTAAAAGAGAGAGCCCAAGCATATGAAGAATCACCTTCATATTCACACACTGGTAGCACATGCAAGTCTGCACCCCTTGATACACCAACCCCATTAGAGCAAATAACAGGAGGTAGTTGCAGGATTACTTTCTGGAAGATTCTCAGATTCAGCTTTGAAAGACTAGAAACATCTCCAAATGACAGGGTTGAAATCATTCCATATGCACAAGATCAAGGTTGCTGATGTCTTGATCTTCATCTTCAGATTACTCCCAATTCAGCTTGTGCAAAGCTGATTTGAACCATTGGCACCCAATGACAGAACCAAAAGCAAAAACACTGTTAAGTTCATCATGAACAATAACACAATGTCACACCGTCGGGTATGACATTCCACCCTCTTAGATGCATACAGTCACAACTGCTTGAAGCCACAAGCAATCTTGAGACACACCTGCACTCTTGCAGCAACATATCCTGGATAGAAGTATAACTCCCCATATCAAGGGTAACCAGTGCACGTGAATGGAAAACATAAGACGCATCTTCATGTCTTCAAGAACGCATTCTCTGTTCAACACACATGTGAACGCATTCACCATAAGCAAATAATATCCCCATCAACCAAAGTTCTCCCCCCTATTTTTGACAACAGCTGCTCCAAGGTCACCATATTTTATCTCAAGCCTCCCTTCAAGCTCATACAGTGAGAGGGTATCAACCTGCTCCACTTCTTTCTAGAGCTTCAGATGGATCTCCCATACTCCAAAACATTCTTTACCTCATCATTCTCCCGTATGATGGGTTAGAACACTTCTGAGTCGCCTAGTGACTTGATCACTTCCATTAGCCACATTAGGATGCAATCAGCCAATGATCCATTCAGTCTTGTATAATGCCTTCACATCGTCCTCCAGGATAGTCCTTTTACCTTATCATTCTCCCATATGACAAGTTAGAGTACTTCTTAGTTAAGATGTGAATCACCTATTCTGCACCAGATCTTCAAGTCCTAAGGAAAATCAACCAATCCACTGGTTCACAACTGGACTTACTTCTGCTAGGAGTCCAACTGAAGATCTTTAGAGAGAACAGCTCCACCAGCTTGAAAAAAAAACATCTCCAAGAGAGGGTAATCTTCCATACATAACTCAGGGCTTTTAGCACAAGCTCCAATATATGAACAAAACAGATCCTCCTTTGGTCTTCAACCAATTACCCTTCTGCACAAGAGTAATTAGTTCCAAGCATGAACAGTCCCAGAACCTTCTGTGGTCTTAAAATACTACCCTTCTGCACAGAATAGTTTTCTAAAGGCACAC
>OZ012737.1:685644953-685680615 GCA_963859935.3 Lathyrus sativus
AGCAAGGTCAGGACGCCAATCATGGTACCTGGACTCTGGATGCTCGCGACACATGACAGGAGAAAGGTCTATGTTCCAAAGTCTGGAGCTTAGATCTGGAGGTGATGTGAAATTTGGAGGGAATCAGAAGGGCAAGATCATTGGATCTGGCACCATTGGAAATGGTAAACTTCCCTCTATTACTAATGTTTTACTTGTAGAAGGATTAAAGCATAATCTATTGTCCATAAGTCAATTAAGTGACAATGGTTATGACATAACCTTTAATCAAAAATGTTGTAAAGCTATTAGTCAAAAGGATGACTCAATCCTATTTAGTGGTAAGAGGAAGAACAACATTTATAAAATAAATCTTTCAGAACTTAAGGTTCAGAATGTTAAATGTCTATTGTCTGTTAATGAGGAGCAATGGGTCTGGCACAGAAGATTGGGGCATATTAATATGAGACGTATATCTCAGATTAATAAACTTAATCTTGTCAGAGGACTTCCTAATCTGAAGTTCACCTCAGATGCTCTTTGTGAAGCATGTCAAAAAGGGAAGTTTTCAAAATCCTCTTTTAAATCAAAGAATGTTGTTTCTACTTCCAGACCATTAGAATTACTTCATATTGATCTGTTTGGACCAGTGAAAACTGCATCCATCAGAGGCAAGAAGTATGGATTAGTCATTGTTGATGACTATAGTAGATGGACATGGGTAAAGTTCTTAAAACACAAGGATGAGTCACATTCTGTGTTCTTTGACTTCTGCAAACAAGTCCAGAATGAAAAAGATTTCAAAATTATAAAAGTCAGAAGTGATCATGGTGGGGTGAATTTGAAAACAAATATTTTGAAAAATATTTTAATGAAAATGGCATTGCTCATGATTTTTTCCTGTCCTAGAACTCCACAACAAAATGGAGTTGTAGAGAGGAAAAATAGAACTCTGCAAGAAATGGCCAGAACCATGATCAATGAGACAAATATGGCAAAACACTTTTGGGCAGAAGCAATCAACACAGCATGTTACATTCAGAACAGAGTGTCTGTAAGACCTCTTCTGGAGAAGACTCCTTATGAACTGTGGAAGAACAGAAAGCCCAACATTTCATATTTTCATCCTTTTGGATGTATTTGATATATGTTGAATACTAAAGAAAATTTGAACAAGTTTGATTCTAAAGCACATAAGTGTTTCATGCTTGGGTATTCTGAACGCTCTAAAGGCTACAGAGTATACAATACTGAGACACAGATTGTGGAAGAATCTATTCATGTTAGATTTGATGATAAGCTTGGCATTAAAAAGCCAAAGCAGTCTGAAAACTCTGTAGATAGAGAAGTAGTCTTCACAGACTCTGAAGGCTCAGAGGCAGACAAAGCTCAAGTGAAGAAACCAGAAGCAACGCCAGATGCAATTCCTTTGACTTCTCAGATGAACAACTTAAACATTTCTGAAGAATCAACTGTTAGAGGATCATCTTCCAGAATCAAAGCTTCTCATCCAGAGAATGTCATTATTGGAAAGAAGGATGACCCTATCAGAACAAGATCCTTCCTCAAATCATCTGAAGCATCATTATTTGGATTGGTGTCAGTAATTGAACCAACTTCTGTAGATGAAGCTCTGCAAGACAATGATTGGATTATTGCCATGCAAGAAGAGCTAAATCAGTTCACCAGAAATGATGTGTGGGATTTAGTTCCAAGACCAAAAGGATTCAACATAATTGGAACTAAATGGGTCTTCATAAATAAGCTTAATGAGAAAGGAGAAGTTGAAAGAAATAAGGCAAGGCTTGTTGCTCAAGGGTACAGTCAACAAGAAGGTATTGATTACACTTTAACTTATGCTCCAGTGGCAAGGTTAGAATCTATACGCCTTCTTATTTCATTTGCAGCACAATATAACATCACTCTATATCAGATGGATGTTAAAAGTGCCTTTCTAAATGGTATTATAGAAGAAGAAGTTTATGTTCACCAGCCTCCTGGTTTTGAGAGTGAAAAATTTCCAGAACATGTTTTCAAACTAAAGAAATCTCTGTATGGTTTAAAACAAGCTCTTAGAGCTTGGTATGAGAGATTGAGCAATTTTCTTCTAGAGAAAAATTTCATCAGAGGCAAAGTGGGCACAACACTCTTTTGTAAAACATTTAAGAAAGATCTTCTAATTTGTCAAATATATGTGGATGATATCATATTTGGATCAACCAATACTATGCTGGGAAAGGAGTTTGCTCAATGTATGCAGGAAGAATTTGAAATGAGCATGATGGGAGAATTGAGATTCTTTCTGGGAATTCAAGTCAACCAGACTCCAGAGTGCACTTACATTCATTAGACCAAATATGTTAAAGAACTTCTGAAGAAATTTAACATGACTGATAGTAAGATAGCAAAGACTCCCATGCATCCAACTAGTTCACTAGGCAAGGAAGGGGTAAGTAAGAAAGTAGATCAGAAACTCTACAGAGGTATGATAAGATCTCTTCTCTACTTAACTGCTTCTAGACCTGACATTTTGTTCAATGTATGCTTGTGTGCTAGTTTCCAATCAGATCCTAGAGAATCACACTTAACAGCTGTTAAGAGGATTCTAAGGTATCTGAAAGGTACTTCTAATGTGGGTTTGTGTTACAGAAAATCTGATGATTTCAAATTAGTTGGATTCTGTGATGCTGATTACGCTAGAGACAGAGTGGGAAGAAAAAGTACTTCTGGAAGTTGTCAATTTCTGGGAAGAAATCTAATCTCTTGGTACAACAAGAAGCAACCCACAATTGCACTATCAACTACAGAGGCAGAATATATAGCTGCTGCTGGATGTAGCACGCAGATGCTCTGGATGAAAAGTCAGTTAGAAGACTATCAGATATTTGAAAGTAACATTTATATATTCTGTGATAATACTTCTGCTATATGTTTGTCTAAAAACCCAATTTTACACTCTAAGGCAAAACACATAGAAATTAAGCATCATTTCATCAGAGACTATGTTCAGAAGGGAATTATAAACTTAGCCTTTGTTGATACAGATCATCAATGGGCAGATATTTTCACAAAACCCCTTGTTGAAGATAGATTCAAATTTATTCTGAAAAATATTGGTATGGATTTGTGTCCAGAATAATATTTGTCAGAAGTAAATTTTACATATGCAAAATGTTTAATGATCTGAAGTATTTCATCTATTAATTTATTTATTTTCTTAGATTATTTTACTTGTGTAAATATGAACTAACAATGCTCAGAGGATCTGAACGTTGGTTAACGTTTCATTTCTCAAGAGAATTTAGAAGCACATGCAAGCAAACACGTGTCACTCTAAATCTGCAAAAATGGTGTGTACACTACTGAAGAGACGTTTGAGGTGAAGTTTGAATAGTGAAAATCTTGATTTTCCCCCCAATTTGTCAGAATCAATTAATGTTTGAAATGATTTTTATTCTCTTTTATTAATTAAACATTAATTGCTACGTGTAAACATGTTTTAATTGTCCGTTTGTATGCCTAATTGTTCTCTATAAATACCACATCTCTCACCACTTTCACACTTTTCACAGTTCACGAAAGTTTATGCATTTCTGTCTTCTTTTCTCTCTTCACAAAAATCCTAAACCAAAACCTTTGTCAAAATCATCTTCAATGGCAACTTCATCTTCTACAGCTGCTCAGTTCCAATCAACCATGGTTGCAGTTACTTCTGCAAATATGGGTGTGGCTCCATATACGACTCCAAAAAGGACTTTGTTAACACCTATTGACAAACTGGAAGTTCTCTGTGAATCAATGGTGGAATTTGATTCATTAGCTGACAATGGATTTGAATTTCGTTCAATAGTTGATGCTTAAGGCTGGGTAAAATACTTTGACAGATTATTTGGACCAGTTTAACCTAATCTGGTGAAAGAATTCTGGATACATGCTTCTGTATACCCCAAATTCATTTTGTCTTCTGTTCTGGGTAAGGAGATTATAATTACAGAAGATCTGATCAGGAAACTCATAGGATATGAGGAGACTGATGGAGTATCTCATCTACCAGCTGGGCGTGTAGATATGGAAGAAGTTTATGAGGAAGTCATGACTGCTAGACAGGCCTCTAACAAGTTTAAAGATCTGAAGCCTGACTACAAAATCTGGGCAAAGATTTTCATGGGATGCATTTATCACAGAAAGTCTACAAATTCTCCAGACTATGTGAACAATGAATAACTCTACTTCATGTACTGTTTAAGTCAGAGCACTAAGGTAGATCTTCCTTACATTCTGTTCATGCACTTATGGAATCACATTAATGCTTCAAGAGAATCTGTAAAAGATAAGGGTCAGAAGATCAGAACATGGATTCCCTTTGAAAGGTTAATTTCAGATATTCTGACAGAAAATGGACTGGTAACTGCTCTGTATGCTGCTGGAGTCAAAGATGAACTTGAATCTATTGTTGAGAAACCTCTTAATGCCAAGAGTCTTCAGAGACTAAAAATTGTAGAGGAACTCACAACAGCACCCAAGAAGCTGAACATCTTTGAACTTAGTCAGAAGCGGATTCCAGTTGAAAACTACCCACTGTTCTGTGCTGAAGAACCAAGGGACATAATTTTAAGGTATATTGATTCTTGCAAGGCAGATGGAACCCCAGTCCCTACAGATATTTTGAAAAGAGCAAGGGAACCAATGCCTGATGGAGGAAATGAGAACACAAGGAAGAGAGGTCAATCAGAAGCAGAAGATGTGAATGTTTAGAAGAAGCCTAAAGTTGCTGACAAGTCTCAGAAGCTGATTAAGAGGAAAGCATCTGGAGACGCTCCCTCTGTTCCCACAAAGCGTATCAAAATTAAAGGTACTGATGACGAGAAAACGCATCGGTTATATCGCTAGATTTCATTCACTTTTACCGCGCATTCACCGTTTTAACGCTCGATTCCTCGAGTTTTTCTTACTATTTTGCAGGTACATCGATATGTGAGGCCAAATCAAGAATTAAGAAGAAAAGAACAAAGAAACCACAAGAAATGAAGCAAGACAGAAGCCTGCATAAACTCTGCATAATTTGTTACGACCACGGTCGTTACAAGGGTGTCACGACCGTGACACCTTACTTTGGGACATCACGACCGTGAGGAAGTAGTCACGACCGTGACACTTGAAAACATCAAACAACGAGCGTGAAGACCTTGTCACGCCCGTGACAAGGATATAACTTGATTTTTTTGACTCAGACTACGTCAAGCCACCAGTGAAGCCCAGTTCTCCTAGTAATTCTCACGTGAGGGAGACTTCTCCCACTTTCTGCTGCCACTTTCCAACATTTTCTCAACCACTTCAGCAAAGCCCAAGAAGCAAAAGACCAAGGACCAGCCCATTGGAAGCTCTATAAATAAGACCAGCTCAGGAGGATTCAGGGGGAGACTTCAGTATCCAAATTTCCTGCGGAAGCTCTGCCGAATTACCTTACCATCAGAATTATTATTCCAGCATTTTATTTTCTGCCTTATTTTATTTGTATCCAAACCAACCGTGTAACAATTTCCAACATTAGGGAATTATTATACTTTTATTTGTTTCCAGCCTTCAGCATTCGTTTTAATTTTTATTTCCGCCTACTCCAAGCCTTCCGGTCTGTGGAAGAAGGAGTCTACTCAGATATTTGTTAATCAGGTTTTTCAGTTATTGCAATTTAATTTATTTATAATGTCTATTTATTTTTCTGCCATTAGTAAGCTAATAATTAACTCTGAGTCTGATTTAACCTCGATGAGTAGCTAAATACCTTAGGGCGGTATGTAGTTATAACTAACTTAACCGGTAAAATATAACCATGGGCTAAAATAATTAATCGCTTAACATTCTGGCTGATACTTTTTACTTAAATTCGACCTTTTCGTTACGAGAGTAAGAAAAGGGTATTAGGTTGGGTCAAGACCACGAGAGTGTGAGATTTTAACCAGATAGCTAAAGTTAGGCATTTAAATTAAATACAGCGAGAGCGCTTTAAGATAATAGATTATAGTTCAAATTATCTCTATTTCCTAAAAAATTATCTCTAAACACTTATGGGCTAGCGAGAGCAGGCATAGGGCTTTAGGGATAAGATCTGATTCAAGACCACGAGAGTGTGAGTTGAGGGTATTCAAACTAGTAATCTCTACCGAATAGATTAAGTGAACATCTTTATAAGCCTAGGTTAGATTGACCCACCTAAGTTAGTATAATTACATACCGACCGTCTTAGTATTATTTTATTAAAAACTTAAATTTAATTTCGCCTTCAATAGTCTTAGAAAACCAACAACAATCGTGACAACTATTCGCCTTAGCTAAACTAGAAGCTCATCTAGCACTAAGTAACGATAGAATCCCTGTGGATCGATAATCTTAAATATTACTTCGATAGGCTGTGCACTTGCAGTAAGATACCGCTAGACGCATAAGTAGACACGTCTTTAGCCCATCAAGTTTTTGGCGCCGTTGCCGGGGATTCCTTAATTTAGTTACTAGTGCACTTAGGTAGCATTGTCTAGACTAAGGTATCAACTATTTAATTTAATCTAATCTCCGAGTGTATGCCACGTACTCGCTCCAAAAGCGAAGACTTGCAACCTCTAATCCCTGAATCGGAACACTTCTTACACGTAAGAAGACGTATACTCGATTTCGAAAATAATTCCAACATTCCAGATCTTCAATTAGATCCGCCTGAACCAGTCGTAAAATCAGAAAACGCAGGAATGGCTGAAGAACAAACTCATCCACTCAAGTATTACGCTAATCCTTCGCAAGGTGAACCTCATTCAAGCATTGCAGCACCGGCTATCAACCGAAACGATTTCGAACTAAAACCATCATTGATATCAGCCGTGCAACAAAACCAATTCGCCGGAAATCCTACCGAGGATCCGAATCTTCATCTTTCGATCTTTGTGCAATATGCAGATACCGTAAAAGCCAATGGAGTTACCCAAGAAGCTATTAGACTACGTTTATTTCCTTTTTCGCTTCGAGACAGAGCAAGAGCATGGCTTCAATCTCTGCCTTCAAACTCAGTAACTACATGGGAACAACTTAAGAAAGTTTTCTTGAACAGGTATTTTCCACCTAGCAAGACAGCTATGCTGAGAGCTCAGATCAACGGATTTAAGCAAAGAGAAAGTGAATCATTATTCGAAGCTTGGGAACGCTATAAGGATCTACTTAGGCTTTGTCCACATCATGGATTAGTAGAATGGATGGTCATCCATACCTTCTATAATGGACTCTTGTACAATACAAGAATGACAATTGACGCTGCCGCGGGTGGTGCATTGATGGACAAAGAATATAGTGATGCCTATGCACTTATCGAAAGTATGGCTCAGAATCATTACCTTTGGGGAAGCGAGAGAGTCGCAAGCTGAGAAACCAACAAAAGGGGGTATGTACGAAGTAAGTAGTATGGACCAAGTCAATGCGAAGTTTGACCAACTAAGCCAAAAGATCGACAGCTTGGCCATAACACCTGCAGCCACCGTGGCTGCAGTAACACCCAACTGTGAGTTATGTGGAGTCCCAGGGCACGAAGTCTCTGATTGTCAACTATTGGCAGGAACTCCCACTGATCAAGTGAATTATGCTCAAGGAAACCCTTACTCAAACACATACAACCCAGGTTGGAAGAATCATCCGAATTTCTCCTATAAGAATAACAATGCTTATTACGCACCAGGTCAAGCACCAGCTACATCACCAGGATATCAAAAGACTGCTCCTAATATCCCTAGAAAATCGAACCTTGAATTGATGATGGAGAGCTTTATAGCTGGCCAATCTCAGACAAACAAGGACTTCTTAAACCAAAACATTCACACTAGTGAGCAGATTAAACAATTAGTGAGCAAAGTAGATGCACTAGCTACACATAACAAAATGCTTGAAACTCAGATTTCACAAGTAGCTCAACAACAAGCACCTACTGCTGCACCAGCTGGAGTATTCCCTGGACAACCTCAACCTAATCCGAAAGGACATGCTAACGCTGTAATATTAAGAAGTGGCAAGGAACTTGACGGACCTACCGATCCAAGACTTGACAATCCAGCCATGTACCAAAAACCGGATAAACCGACTGAAGTGGTGAATGATCCAGAAGAAAAGGAAGATGAAAGTCGAGAGGTAGTGGAGAAAGAACAACCTTATGTGCCTCCACCACCCTATAAACCACCAATTCCGTACCCTCAAAGACTAATAAGTTCCAAGACGACGGGTCAATTTAAGAAATTTGTCGAACTTCTGAAACAGTTGAATATTACTATTCCGTTTACAGAAGCAATTACCCAAATACCCTCGTATGCCAAATTTTTAAAAGAAATCTTATCCAATAAGAAAAAGATAGAGGATAACGGAACAGTTACACTCACTGCCGAGTGTAGCGCCATAATCCAGAACAACATGCCTCCTACTAAGCTAAAAAAGATCCAGGAAGTTTCTCTATACCCTGTGTAATAGGAAAATTCGTCATTGACAAAGCTCTATGCGATTTAGGAGCCAGTATCAGTGTTATGCCCTTAACGATTTGCAAAAGGCTAGACATGGGAGACCTAAGACCAACTAAAATGTCTGTTCAACTAGCCGATCGCTCTGTTAAATATCCTGTAGGCATACTAGAAAACGTCCCAGTACGTATAGGACAATTCTACATTCCTACTGATTTCATAATCATGGACATCTCTGAAGACTCCACTACACCTATCATACTAGGAAGACCATTCTTAGCTACCGCCGGAGCCATAATAGACGTAAAGAGAGGAAAGCTAACCTTTGAAGTAGGTGAAGAGAAAGTTGAATTTGTTTTAACACAATTCTTACAATCACCAGCTATAGAGGATACATGCTATCTAATGGACGTAATTGACGAATGTGTAAGAGAAATGGAACTGGAAGAGACCACTTATTCTGAAATAATGAAAATTCAAATCCCTCCAATTCTCGAAGATGATAATTGGCAAAAACCGTATCAGGATGATAGTCTAAGCGAAAGTTTAGCACTTACACCGGATCCCATGCCAAGTAAAGATAAACCTACATTAGGATTGAAAACTTTACCTAATAACCTAAGGTACGAATTCTTAGACGTTGAATGTAAAAGACCAGTTATAGTGAATTCCAGTTTAGGAACTATAGAGACAAAGAAACTTTTGGATGTCTTGAAGAAATATCCAACTGCATTAGGATATAACATATCTGATCTCAAAGGAATATGTCCTTCAGTTTGCATGCATCGCATTCTGCTAGAAGAAGATTGCAGAACCTCCAGAGAAGCTCAAAGAAGAATAAACCCAACCCTTAGCACTGTAGTAAAGGAAGAAGTCAAGAAATTATTAGACGCCGGGATAATATACCCAATCTCTGATAGTGAATGGGTTAGTCCAATACATGTAGTGCCAAAGAAAGGAGGTATCACTGTTGTGAAAAACGCTCAAGGCGAATCGATATCGCAAAGAGTAGTGACGGGATATAGAGTGTGCATAGATTATCGTAAACTAAACAAAGCCACTCGAAAGGATCATTTCCCACTACCTTTCATAGATCAAATGTTAGAACGATTAGCCAAGCATTCTTACTTCTGTTACCTTGATGGTTACTCAGGATTTTTCCAAATCCCTATCCATCCTGATGATCAAGAGAAGACTATATTCACATGTCCTTATGGAACGTTCGCTTATAGGCGAATGCCCTTTGGATTGTGCAACGCCCCTGCAACCTTTCAAAGATGTATGATGTCGATCTTCGCAGATTTTATAGACAACATCATGGAAGTGTTCATGGACGACTTCTCTGTATGCGGGCAAAGCTTTGAAGGATGTCTATCAAACTTAGAAATGGTGTTAGAAAGATGTGTGAAAGTGAATCTCGTGCTTAACTGGGAGAAATGTCATTTTATGGTCAACGAAGGAATAGTATTAGGGCATGTGATATCAGATAAGGGAATTGAAGTCGATAAAGCTAAGATCGAAGTAATAAAAGATCTTCAACCTCCTAAAACCGTTCGAGAAATACGAAGCTTCTTAGGACACGCCGGTTTTTACCGACGATTCATCAAAGATTTCTCGAAAATTACTAAACCTCTTACTGGTTTACTGATGAAAGACGCTGAGTTCGTATTCAATGAAGATTGTCTTAAGGCATTCGAAACTCTAAAAACAGCCCTCATCACCGCACCAATCATGCAACCCCCTGACTGGAGATTACCTTTTGAAATCATGTGCGATGCGAGTGACTATGCTGTGGGCGCAGTCCTAGGTCAGAGAAAAGAAAAGAAACTCCATGCGATTTACTATGCGAGTAGAACCTTGGATTCTGCCCAGATGAACTACGCCACTACAGAAAAAGAATTGCTAGCAGTTGTCTTTGCGCTTGACAAATTCCGCTCTTACCTAGTTGGAGCGAAAATAATCATTTACACAGACCACGCTGCTATCCGATATCTGTTAACTAAGAAGGATGCTAAGCCACGACTCCTAAGATGGATTTTACTCTTACAAGAGTTTGATCTAGAAATAAAAGACAAAAAAGGTACTGAAAACGTCGTAGCGGACCATTTATCTAGAATAGAAGGTATTAAACCCGAACAAGTGCCGATTAACGATGACTTTCCGTATGAACAGCTGATAGCACAAATAGGAAGCGACCTAGCGCAGTTAGATATAAATGAACCAGAACCCGTGGAAATAATACAGACAACTGTAGGACTGCCATGGTACGCTGACATTGTCAATTACCTAGCCGCAGGAGCCCTTCCACCCGATCTAACCTATCAGCAGAAAAAGAAGTTCTTTCATAACCTAAAACAGTACTATTGGGATGAACCATTATTGTTCAAACGAGGACCGGATGGAATCTTTCGCCGATGTATTCCCGAAGAAGAAATAGAAGATGTCATTGCCCAATGTCATTCATCTCCTTATGGTGGACATGCGAGCACTTCCAAGACTTGTGCAAAAATCTTGCAAGCCGGCTTATACTGGCCTAATCTATGGAAGGATGTCCACATCGCTGTTATAAGTTGCGATCGGTGTCAACGCACCGGCAATATTTCAAGAAGAGATGAAATGCCCCAAAAGGGAATTTTGGAAGTAGAAATCTTCGACGTCTGGGGAATAGATTTCATGGGACCATTCCCATCATCTTTCGGTAATAATTACATACTCGTAGCTGTTGACTATGTCTCAAAATGGATCGAAGCCATAGCTTCTCCTACAAACGATGCACGAGTAGTAATAAAGCTTTTCAAAAACATAATCTTTCCCAGATTTGGTGTACCTCGACTCGTCATAAGTGACGGTGGCTCACACTTCATTTCAAAAATCTTTGACAAATTACTATCTAAGTATGGAGTGAGACACCGTGTGGCTACACCATATCACCCACAAACAAGTGGACAGGTCGAAGTCTCAAACCGAGAGATTAAACAAATCCTAGAAAAGACTGTCGCCATATCTCGGAAAGATTGGTCATCTAAACTTAATGAAGCTCTATGGGCTTATAGGACCGCTTACAAGACTCCCATAGGTACTACACCTTTCAAACTAGTTTATGGAAAATCTTGTCACCTCCCAGTAGAACTAGAACACAAAGCTTATTGGGCGATCAAAACTCTCAATATGAACTATAGTGCTGCAGGAGAAAAGCGAATCCTAGACATTAACGAATTAGAAGAATTAAGATTAGATGCATATGAAAATGCTAAGCTATATAAGGAAAGAACCAATCGATGGCATGATAAACGCCTATCTAAGAAAGAATTCAGTGTGGGAGACGTTGTACTCCTCTTTAATTCAAGACTTAGGCTCTTTCCTGGAAAATTAAAGTCTAGATGGTCGGGACCCTTTGATATAACTAAAGTGTTCCCAAGTGGAGCAATAGAAATCAAGGGTAGGAACAATGAACCATTCATTGTAAACGGACAGCGCCTAAAACATTATCATAAAGTTGAAAATAGAGACTATACGAATGATCTAAAACTTTTGAAATTGTCCGCTAATTCCCCTGATTAGTCTAAACCTCGGCGTTACGTCAGACTTTTGACGATAAAAACAGCGCTTAGTGGGAGGCAACCCATTCACTTATTAACCTATTTTAAACTATTCTTTTCTTTTTGAGCATTTCTTAATTATCGTTACTACTATTTGTTCAAATTGTTTTGTTAGTTTTATTTTACATTACTATTATAGCCAGTACATTTTAGCATTTCATTTTCTTATTTTTATCCTAAATCACTTTTTACAGATTTTCTAAAGTCTTTTCCACTAAATTGTTTCCACCGTATTTTCACTGACTATGGCTAACCAACCTATTAACTATATGGAAACCCAATTTAGAGGTAGGAACCAAAGAATAAAGTTCGAAGAGTTATCACAGAGGCAAATGGATTTGACCCTGTACCCAAATGAAAAGACTATGGAAACCTTAGGTATACATGAGAGCATGATATACCTGTTCAACCGACTCGGATGGGAGAATGCAATGATCCAACACAAGTTTGCGACCTACCGAGAGCTCACCCTTGAGTTCCTTAGCTCCCTACTTTACCTACCTGAGCGCGGTTTTGGTTCTAGGAAAGGATTCATTAGTTTCCGCCTATTCGGAATAGAATACGACTTTAACCATAAAGAACTAGCTGACCTGTTAGGATTCCCTAGTGGACCTTTTGCCTTTACTACCACACAGGTAGAATTGATGGATGTGGAACTAGATTTCTTTTGGGGAACTCTGACCGGAAACTACCACCCTGAACCAAATGACATGAACAATGACGAGATCCATAACCCTGCTCTTCGTTACTTCCACAAATTCCTCGCCCATACCTTCTTTGGAAAAGAAGAAAACATTACCGGAGTCTCTAAGGATGAATTATTTATTATGTCATGTTTCAATACTGGACAGTGTGTTAATGGTGTCCCTTTCATGATGCAAACCTTCACCCGCATCCAAGATGAACCTGAATTACCTATAGTGGTAGGAGGTCTTGTAACCATGATTGCTGATGCCTTAGGACTTAGGTACCAACTGGACAGGTGCACCCGTCTGGGAACCGTACGCCTGATGAATCTTAAATTCTGCTTCAATAGACATATTATAAGGAATTTAGGACGCCCACCTTTTGAGTACCTGATCCGGAACACAGTAGTCACCCTGTTCACATTGCCCAATCATGCAAAAGTAAGTGTTCATAATAAGGATAATTGGCTTTATGAGTTAAACCCACCTGATTATCCAGCCACTCCTGAAACACCTCAGTCTCACAGGATAACAGATGATATAATGACCGCTGTTGAAACTGACCCCGAGACACCCCCTGGATACCATGACATTGACCCAACTGACAAAGTTCATGAAACCCCTGGAGCGAATCACGGAGAGTACGCTAACAACTTGCAGAACATCATGCACACTCTCAATGCCTATCAAGCTGACATTAATCTATTCAGAGAAGACATTAAGAGTATGCGATTGGACATCATGGGATTGACTGACATGGCCTGCGAACAATTCTATCATCTGGACTCCGCCATCGAAGACCTGAAGAAACGCCTTTGAACCGGCTATCAGTGATTTAGTTTATTAATTCTTTTCTCATTATTTTTTATCATTATCTTCATTTCCAGTTAAATTTATCTTTCGCAACGATTTCATAACATAATTTGAGTTTATGTAATTTCAGTTTTTCTTTATGCCGTGCATTTTTTATTTCAATTGATTCTTCATTTTAGCAGCTTAAATAATTTTTCTATTTCTTTTCTATACACTGTGTGACCATATACTGTATGACTGCACTATTTTGTCTTAAGATTCGTATACTACTGTGTCGCAAATGCTATATACTATGGTGTGTGTTCACATAAGTGCTACTAAATAAAATGAATTATTATTAATTTAAAAATAACGTGAGACAATGTGCTTTTCTGGGAATTATTCAGCACCACACAGCCTCACGGTCGTCACGCCCCACTTACGATCGTGACATGCTCATTTAGCGCGTCACGACCGTCACGATCATGTCACGACCGTGACGACCTCTGTTACAGAGGTCGTGAGAAACAGAACTGTTTCTCATCGTGTCCACTCTTCTTCTCCCTCCATAACCTATCTAAAATTTCCCCCACTCATTTCCAAACCGCCAAAACCTTTCCACTACCCCATTAATCCACCATTACCAGTAACCATTTTAATTCCACTGTCCCGTATTTAACCCGAACACCAACCTCCCTCATTCTACCACTCTTCTTCCAAAAACTTCACCAAAAATCCTTCCACCCTCTCTCTTCACATTTGCATGTTATGGATTCTATCATTTTCAGAGAAGGAGAAGCCGGAGAAACCCAGCGAGACCGTTTCGTCCGCTTCCAGAACCGCGGTCTGCAACCCACCCGGTACATTTCCACCGACTGTCTGCAAGAACTCGGTATGCTGTCCAGCGTTCAAAACCTATTGCAGAAGGTTGGCCTGTGGGACCTCTGTCACCAGCCACAGCCTACTTTCGAACTTCTGACGCTGGAGTTCCTCAGCTCCTACAGCTACATCACCCCTCATGGTTCTCAGAGTCAGCTTACCGGCATCGTAACATTCAGACTGCTTGGCCGGGAGTTCAACCTCACACAAAACAGGATTGCCGAGCTGTTAGGTTTCGACCACGGCACCGAAGCCCACCGTCGCGTGCCCGACAACTTCAGTGAACAAGCATTCACACTGTGGCGCGACCTTACCAACACCCGTGCGACCACCTTCCAGAGCCTCAACGCCACACACATCCACAACCCGGCTATCCGCTACTTTCACCGGGTCCTCTGCAACACCATCTTTGCTAGAGAGAGCAACCACAAGCTCAACTCAAAGGAGCTCCTGTTTTTGTACTGTGCCCTTCATGACGAGCCAATCAACGCTGCCCCCTTTATGCTCTACCACATCCAGGCCATCGTGCACCGCGGCTCATCCCCGTTCTTCATTGGAGGCATTGTTACCACCCTCGCCATTCAGCTGGGGCTTGGTGACGCGCTCGCTGATCTGCCACACCTCGCCGCCGATTTCCTGACCATGAGCTACTGCCGGTCCGCCCACCTGATCGCGCAGCGAGAGGATGGCAGGTACAGCCCTGTCGTCAATGACACCGTCTTCCACCACATCACTCTGCCGTCCCGCACACGCATCGACCCAGCAAACCGAGCCAACTGGCTCTTTGCCTTACCAGCTGCTGCGGATCACGCCCCGGTACATGATGATCAGCCAAACGCCCCAGTGGACGAGATGCAGGACGCCATGGATGCAGCTGAGCATGCCCAGGACATCCCCGAGACTTCCACCCGACAGCAGGCGGCTCCCGCTGCCACACTTGAGGACGTCCTATTTGCGATCCACCAGCAGAACCTGATGAACGCAGCACTAGAGCGTTAGCAGAAGGCACAGTACGACGCTCTGCTCGGCACCATTGCTGCCAACCATGCGGCCACCAATGAGCGGTTTGGAGAACTTTTCGGCGAGCTCGAGGCGCTCCGCATCAGCATTACTGCTACCTCCGGCACCGGCTCTGATCCCGACGCGACTCCCTCCAGACGCCTCTCTCGCACCAGAGGCCGAGCCCGCGATCACCAGCAGCAGTAGTTTGCTTTTATGTTGTTTTTCAGTTTTAGTCTTGTACTGTATCTATACCGCTATTATATCACAACATTGAGGACAATGTCTGATATAGTGTGGGAGAGGTACTTTTCATTTCAATGTACTTTCAATTCTGTTGTATTCCTTTTAGAAAATCAATGAAATGAGCAAATCTGTGCGTTATTTCCTTTAATATCGAGTTTCCCCCGATTATTAAGCCATACTAGAAAAATCTCCCCCGATTATTAAGCCATACTAGAAAAATCCTTAAATTACTCGCATTACCCGACTTACCACCGAATGGTTCGTAATTACGAAGCCGGGAACGATTAAACAAGACCAATACAATCTTGACATCTTCGACCCCCTGCTTAAGAAATTCCATCCCGATCACCATTGCGAGTGCACCTTTAGTTTCAGTTCAAAAGTAACCCCAGTAGTTTATACTAGCAGTCAGCACCGTCTGAACACAAACCACGTGGGGAGCCGATGAATATAAGCGTTTGATGCCTAATCAATAATGATCCTTCGTATCTCAATGCAAAATGAAAAGAGATTGCACCAAAGTACACGGTCGCAGATAAAGAACGAGAAATAGGAGAAGGACTCCATTTCGGGTTGGTTCAGAGGTACTGGTTCTGAACTCGGTAGGGCGTGCTACGGCTCGATCCCCCACAACCTCCGCATCGGATAAAACATGAAGGGGTTACCACACTCGTGTACCAGACCCCGAGCTAAAAAAGGATCAAAATCGCTAACCGGCTACTCCACTACGTGCGTACGAAGGCAAAGGGCTTAATGTGACTGCGCTAGAACGAACCAGGTGAAATAAGATCGAAAAACTCTAGGTGAAATCGCAATGTGATTGCCGATTATTTCGCTTGACGGGAAGTCGACGACATAGCCTATTGCTTATGTCATTAGTGTATCGGTAGTGTTCTATCAAAGTACCGGACTATCCGACGAAACGATCCACCAGACGGTTTTCTATGAGTATGCGCGAATAAAATCTTGTCCGCCGATTTTCAACCGACTATTTGCTTGAGGACAAGCAAAGGTTTAAGTCTGGGGAAGTTTGATGACGAGAAAACGCATCGGTTATATCGCTAGATTTCATTGACTTTTACCGCGCATTCACCGTTTTAACGCTCGATTCCTCGAGTTTTTCTTACTATTTTGCAGGTACATCGATATGTGAGGCCAAATCAAGAATTAAGAAGAAAAGAACAAAGAAACCACAAGAAATGAAGCAAGACAGAAGCCTGCATAAACTCTGCATAATTTGTTACGACCACGGTCGTTACAAGGGTGTCACGACCGTGACACCTTACTTTGGGACATCACGACCGTGAGGAAGTAGTCACGACCGTGACACTTGAAAACATCAAACAACGAGCGTGAAGACCTTGTCACGCCCGTGACAAGGATATAACTTGATTTTTTTGACTCAGACTACGTCAAGCCACCAGTGAAGCCCAGTTCTCCTAGTAATTCTCACGTGAGGGAGACTTCTCCCACTTTCTGCTGCCACTTTCCAACATTTTCTCAACCACTTCAGCAAAGCCCAAGAAGCAAAAGACCAAGGACCAGCCCATTGGAAGCTCTATAAATAAGACCAGCTCAGGAGGATTCAGGGGGAGACTTCAGTATCCAAATTTCCTGCGGAAGCTCTGCCGAATTACCTTACCATCAGAATTATTATTCCAGCATTTTATTTTCTGCCTTATTTTATTTGTATCCAAACCAACCGTGTAACAATTTCCAACATTAGGGAATTGTTATACTTTTATTTGTTTCCAGCCTTCAGCATTCGTTTTAATTTTTATTTCCGCCTACTCCAAGCCTTCCGGTCTGTGGAAGAAGGAGTCTACTCAGATATTTGTTAATCAGGTTTTTCAGTTATTGCAATTTAATTTATTTATAATGTCTATTTATTTTTCTGCCATTAGTAAGCTAATAATTAACTCTGAGTCTGATTTAACCTCGATGAGTAGCTAAATACCTTAGGGCGGTATGTAGTTATAACTAACTTAACCGGTAAAATATAACCATGGGCTAAAATAATTAATCGCTTAACATTCTGGCTGATACTTTTTACTTAAATTCGACCTTTTCGTTACGAGAGTAAGAAAAGGGTATTAGGTTGGGTCAAGACCACGAGAGTGTGAGATTTTAACCAGATAGCTAAAGTTAGGCATTTAAATTAAATACAGCGAGAGCGCTTTAAGATAAATTAGAATTATTTAGTTTCCAAAAATTATCTCTAAACACTTATGGGCTAGCGAGAGCAGGCATAGGGCTTTAGGGATAAGATCTGATTCAAGACCACGAGAGTGTGAGTTGAGGGTATTCAAACTAGTAATCTCTACCGAATAGATTAAGTGAACATCTTTATAAGCCTAGGTTAGATTGACCCACCTAAGTTAGTATAATTACATACCGACCGTCTTAGTATTATTTTATTAAAAACTTAAATTTAATTTCGCCTTCAATAGTCTTAGAAAACCAACAACAATCGTGACAACTATTCGCCTTAGCTAAACTAGAAGCTCATCTAGCACTAAGTAACGATAGAATCCCTGTGGATCGATAATCTTAAATATTACTTCGATAGGCTGTGCACTTGCAGTAAGATACCGCTAGACGCATAAGTAGACACGTCTTTAGCCCATCAGGTACCAAATCTTCTGTATCTTCTTTCAATAATATTGTTTTAAATGATTCAACATTTAAGTCTATTCCAAAACCATCTCCTACTCAGAAACAATCTGTTCCTGCTCCATCTCATATCTCTGTTCCATCCTCACAAAAATCATCTGATCCTGTTTCCAACACACATGTAAAACCTTATACTAATCAATCATCTGCACCAACACCAATAACAACAACACCAGAAAATCAAACTCCACCACCTCCAACAAAACAATCTGAACAACAACAACAATCAGAGAAACAACCACAACCTGAAAAACCAACAAAACAATCTGAACAACAACAACAACCAGAGAAACAACCACAACCTGAAAAACCAACAAAACAATCTGAACAACAACAGCAAAAACTACAACCAGAAAAACCAACAGAACAATCTGAACAACAACAACAAAAATCACAACCAGAAAAACCACCATCAAACACATCTGAACCTATTGGATCTGCACAAGTGACTTCTGAACCTATAAAAGTTACATCTGATCCCGTTACATCTGATCCACCTACATCTAAACTACCTACATCAGAACCACCCACAACAGAACTACCTACATCAGAACCACCTATATCTGCACCTCCATCACAACTTCCTGAGAACCCATCAGAATCAACCAACCCATCTGAAACCCATATCCCTGAGACAGAGGTTCTAAACATTACACCTCTCAAAACTGTTTTTGAAGTGTCCTCCACGTCTTACACTCCAAACACATCCTCAAATTCATCAGAATCTGATATACACCCAGATTTTCTGATATCCCCATCTCATAGAAATTCTGAAGTTAACCAACCAGAACCACCTATTTCTTCTGAAATTCTTATTCCTAATTCTAACCCAACACCTAAGCCATCCTCTGAAATTCTTATTCCCAATCCGACCCCAACACCTAAGCCATCTTCTGAAATTCTCATTCCCAATCCTATCCCAACATCTAAGCCAAGAACATCTGAGTGTGTACCCTCTGCTTCGTGTAAACTGTTTTCATCTCACAAACTTCCCTCTGGTTTCAAATTAAAAAATTTCTACACCAGAATTGAACCATCTGACACTATCACTCCTTTTAAACTCAAACTAACCATCATTCTACCATCTGTCCTTCAAAAGTATATCAAAAATCTGCCAGCAGTAAGTTCATCAGATGCAAAACTATACTCTGCTAAATCTGCTACATCTACTAAATCTGCCAAATCTGCTACATCTGCTAAATCTGCATTCCAACCTTACTCTGATAAACCACTTGATGTTGTTTCCCATGCATCAACTGCAAAACCATGTTTGTTGAATGCTCTAACCAGATCAAAACCTGACAAATCATCTGATCTTCCATTCATACCATACTACCCTCCTCCTCTAATCACCATTCATAAATCCATCTTTCCACCTTCTCCCCAACCCAGGCCAATCACATTGGAAACTCTTCTACACCCAAGACCTAGACTGAATGTTGATAATTTATTTACAAGTTTTTTGCAAGAAATACAGATGTATTTAGGTTCTGTACAGAGGAAGTGTTCATCAATAATGGATGCAAGTGAATCTGATGCCATTTGGAATGGCTTCATAAACATATTCAATACTGTAGCATCAAATCTGAAGAACGTATGTTCTGATGATGCGAAGCTCAGATTTGCTGAAACTGCTAGAAGTCTGCTATGGACTGTTAGAAGATCTGCACCATTGCTTCTTAAAGATGCTCCTTCATCATCAGAAGAGCATACTGAATCTGCATCTGAAGACAACCCTCTTGCTATGACTCTGGTAGAACATCCCTCTGGATCTGCTGCTCCTAACTCCAGATCCCCTATGGAAATTGACTCTGCTCATGCTTCAGAATCTGTCCCACATTCTTCATCTGAGATCAAGAAAGAGTATCCAGATCTTAAAGATAAGATTGCAATTCTGGAAGCTGGTCAATCAAAGATTAAGTCTTGGATGACTAAGCAAGATAAGAAGTCTGAAGACATGGCTCAGTGGATGTCCAAACAAGATCAGAAGAATGAAACCATGGCTAAGTGGATGTCAAAACAAGAACAATCCTTTTCTGAGATCACGGATCTGTTGAAGATGATTTTGTCAAAACAATCTTAGCTTATTTTTTTTCTGATGTTTGTTTCTGATGTTTGCACATGTACTTGAATATTTTCTGATGTTTGTACTTTTTGCTCTGAATGAATGAATGAATGTCTCAATATTTTATCTACATGATTTATCTCGTTTCTTTTTTCCTTTTATTTGTCCTTTAAAAGTTCTTACTTTTTGCTTTTGACAAAAAAGGGGGAGAAAATAGATCTGAACTGTTCAATTAAACTTTACCAGAATGAAACTTCAGACATATCAATTTTATCTAACATAATATCTGAGTATTTCAGAACATTTGATAAGTATACTCTGTAAAAGAAACTCTAAGACTCCCAGATTATACATAAGAAATATGCAAGAGACTCTAACTCTCAAATGTTTAAGACAATCAAGCTCTAACTCTGAAAAATACTCAAGACAAAAAGGGAAGTTTCTATTCCTTATTAATATTTAATTCAGGGGGAGATTCATCATCTCAGGGGGAGTTATAATTATTCTCTTCACAATTAAACAAAATTTCTGATGTTTTTGTCATCATCAAAAAGGGGGATATTGTTAGAACACAGATTGGTTCTTAATAATATCTCTATGTTTTGATGATAACTATTATGAAATTTTGTAATTAAGAATTATATACTTTTCCATCTACCACTCCAGATAATTGAGATTCATCCTAACAAATTTTTTCAAGGAATATCAAGATGTTATACCCCAAGTGGAATGTTCTCCATTCCCCAAGAGAAGTTTTTGAAGCCCTGAAGCAGGAGTGTGATCCCGTATCCAATTCTCCATCTATCCCCAGTGGTACTTCTGTCTTTGAAGATTGATCGGTTGTTTGCTTTGAGATGTTCATTTCACCTCTGTTTGCCTGTGTCCGCTTGTTTTGTCAGCATAGACATACACATAGCATATAGATAGATAGCATGGCATATGAATTTTGCACCATTGTGTTTGTTTGTTCTGTCGCTTTGGTCGTGATTATCCCTGAGTGTTTGGGCGTGTCTTCTCCTTCCAATTAGAGTTGTCAGCCCTAGGCAGAAAAAGCGCCATATTTCTATTTCCCCATAGAGTTTGACCCTCGTGGAAGACGGTTGTTTTAGTTAAAATCCCATCTGAGTTCATACCTCAATGGTCGAGTCTTGCTTGACAGTTTCTCTTCAGTTATTTCCTGAAGTGAACTTCGGTCTTTGACAATCACATTTTTGATATCTCTAGACTTTTCAACTTGGATTGGGCGTGCATTTATTTTGCACTTTTCTCCCCAGGAAGAGTTTTTATGAAGATAACTATTGAAGACAGATGTTTCTCCAACAATATCACAAGATTTTCTCGACCATCTACATTTAGACTATAAACAATCTCTTTATTTGAGCAACTCGTTTTGACCAAGATCTTATTCAAAACGAAGTCCATCCCCAGTTATTATCGACTTTGTAAATGGAAAACCTCACAGATAGTTCTCTTTATTTGAGAATTCACACATTTTGCAACAACAAGAGATGCTCCTCAGGAATGTATTCCCCAGTGAAGTCGCCATTTCTGTCGCGGTGAAATTTGGATATCAAGCTATTGATTAACTTGAATCTAATTCATTTGCAGTCGGTCTTTGATTTGTCCAAAGGAAGGGATAAAGATCGAAATTCCTACAATGCAAGCTAGAGAGTTACAGGTTAGGGGGTTGGTTAAACTTAGGGAAGGTGCTAGCTAAGTTCCTGTAGAGGAACCTCTTGTTTTATGTCGTTTATTGCTAAGGTTTATCTGCTTAATGGTTGAAAGACCAAGGGGTTTATTTCTAAGTGTACTCTATAAGATATCGTATCTTATGCCTACATATCCTGACGGGAGTGGAATCAGAGTATCTGTAGTTCCCCTAAAGGGTTTGAGAAGTTCTTTGACTGTGGTCAAAGTTCCTACGGGTTTAGGGTAGTTGATTGATTGATTTTAGGAGGAAAGATGAGTTATCATTTTAAGGGAGATTACTTTGATTTAACCACCACAACTTTGTAGGAAAATAGTCTTTGCATTGCCTTAAGAGAGATAGTGGCATACTTATCGATTAATTTCCGAGTGCTTGAGCCCTTCTCTTAAGACAATGCAAAGACTATTTTTCTATAAGGTTGTGGCGGTTAAATCAAAGTAATCTCCCTTAAAATGATAACTCATATTTCCTCCTAAAATCAATCAATCAACTACCCTAAACCCGTAGGAACTTTGACCACAGTCAAAGAATTCCTCAAACCCTTTAGGGGAACTACAGATACTCTGATTCCACTCCCGTCAGGATATGTAGGCATAAGATGTGATATCTTATCGAGTATACTTAGAAATAAACCCCTAGGTCTTTCAACCATTAAGCAGATAAACCTTAACAATAAACAACATAAAACAAGAGGTTCCTGTAGAGTACTACAGGAACTTAGGATGCTAGCACATTCCCTAAGTTTAACCAACCCCCGAACCTGTAACTCTCTAGCTTGCATTTGCATTGCATTGTGGGAATTTCGATCTTTATCCCTTCTTTTGGACAAATCAAAGACCGGTTGCAAATGAATTAGATTCAAGTTAATCAATAGCTTGATATCCAAATTTCACCGCGACAGTCAGATCCAGTCATGGATGGACTTAGCCAAGGCTTTTCTGAAGCACTACGAATATAACCTTGATATGGCTCCTAGTCGCATGCAGTTACAAAGCTTGTCTCAAGAGAACAATGAACATTTCAGAAGGTATGCTCAGAGATGGAGAGAGTTTGCTTCCAAGGTGCAACCGCCGCTCCTAGACCAAGAGTTGGCAGACATATTCATAGACTCGTTGCAGAGCCCATATTTTGAAAGGATGCTTGAAATTGCACCAAATTTCTCTGAATTGGTAATAGCAGGAGAACGCATTGAGAATGACATAAAGATTGGAAAAATTCAAAATGTCTCGAGCAGTCAGGCAGATGTTGGTTATTCTCAGGGTGAATCGGTGAAATCTTTTGGTTCTTCATCTTCTCAGCGGTCATTATCATCTGTGTCACGTCATTCTGGACAGATGATCGTGCCTAAATAATCAGTATTTTAGATATTAATTAAACTATTTAATATTTTAACTATAAGTCTAAACTACAGTAGAAACTCTTTAAATTAATACTCGGTAAATTAATAAATTCTCTAAAATGATAAATTTGTCCGGTCCCGATTTGAGTCAATGTAAAAATTGAAAAACTCGATAAAATAATAAGATAATAATTTTTCGGGAGATCCCTCGGTCCCAAGAAAATCATAAATTAATAATTCATAGAAACTGAAAAAAATATATTACACTCTATTGAAATATGATTCAATAGTTGTTTGTTTTCCTTTAAAGTTCAAGTCTATTTGGAGCTCATCTCTAACTTTTCTTATTGCATCCAATTGCTCAGGTGTTGTATTTTTGTATTGTATCATAAAGTTATGAAGAGTATTCGATGCCATAAATATAATTACTTAAAAACTCTTTAAATTAATAATTATTAATTTATCGATAAATTAATAACTCTTTAAATTAATAAATTTCTTCGGTCCTGACATTATTAATTTAAAGAGTTTCTACTGTAACTTATTTAATTTATTAAATAATTAATTAATTCAATATTTTAACTATTTAAGTAATTAAGTAGTAGCAATATTATTAAATATTAATTAAATATTTAATAAATTAATTAATAAGTGAAATAGTTGAACTATTTAATAGTTGAAATATTTAATAAATTAATTAATATTTGAAATGTTAAATATTAATAAAATCAAGAAATATTAAATAGTAAATATTTCATTTACCTAATATATAAATTTGTTACAATGAAATACATAAGTAAGTTGAGTGGTCTAGTGGTTAAGTACTATGCCTTTGCCTCAAGTGTCACGGGTATAACTCCTCTTAACACCAATTTTTAAACTTTAAATTTTAGGATTCCGTAAAAAAGAAAAACAAAAAAAAAACCTCGCTATATTAACCATTGTTGGACTTTCAAATAGCGAGCATTGGTGAGACTTTTTTCTAAAGCAACCTTTGTGAGAGACACACCACTTACTCACCCAAAACCTTAATATCAACAATAAATATTATATATATATATATATATATATATATAATATTTAAACAAAATACAGGACAAAAGATGTAAAAAGGTAAACAACATGAGAATAATAGGTTAAACAAAATAAAATAAAAAATAATCTCTCCGTGATAAGATTCCAACTTAATTATTCCTAGTCCGTAGTTGGAGCTAATTTTGGCGTATTAACAGCTATAATAAGATTACAATATTGGTCCAGACAAATACTATAGGAAATTGTGTTTACATCAGTATATAAGTAAAATATTACTATACTTTTGTATTAATAATTTTCGTTTTAAAATTCTAATATACTGATCCTTTCTACTTTCCCTCATTTTCTCATAGAAATCATGGCAAGTCAGCAAAATCTTTTGATATCCAGTGATTTCTCTTGATATTTACGGGAAACTGATTTCTCTTTGGTTAGAAAAATATCTTTATTTTGATATTATTGGGTGAGATAAATAAATATGTCATGGAAAGGGCGTCAACTTTTTTTCCATTAAATATTCAATGTGGAAAAAATATACTACTTTTTATCATGGTTGGTAAAATGCCAAAGTGAAAAATATTATGTTTCGCTCTCGAATCGGAATTAATGGTAAATGATCTTGAATTGATGGTGTTGATCTCTAGTATAAAAATATGGGATAATCTACAAAGTGAGCACTTCAACGTTCACGTCAATTGAGAATCCAAGGTGAGTGTAGTAAATAATGGCGATTAGAAGAGTACCTTGAATGTCATTCTATGATGACATTTCTACATTAGATCATTTGGAATGGATTGACATTAGTTTGGTCTAGGGTTGGAAATGAGTCGAGTCGAGTCGAACTCACCTCAGCTCGGCTCGACTCGTTAAGAATTGTTCGAATTCGAGTTTGACACGAACTTTTTTTTAAGCTCAAACTCGACTCGTTATAAGTTCACGAACAGTTCGGTTCGACTCGTTAGGTTCATCTCATTAGGTTCAACTCACATGATTCACGAACTTAAAAACTATTTTTTTAAATATATATATATATATATTTTAGTATATTTGACATTTTAAATAAATAAATATATTTTAAATAAAATATTAAAATAAAATAAAAGTTATCATATTGAAATTTAACTTTATCTTCGAAATCTACTAATTCAAAACCTACACAACTTTCAAGAGATACATTTGAGAGTCTAATTCAAAAACTACTAAATTGAAGATTAAATTTGTCTAAGATTTGAAGTAAATATTTAAACCTAATCTTAAAGACAATATAATTCTTTTCATATGTAATCGAGTTGACTCATGAACCTAACGAGTCGAACTATGTATAGTTCAAGTTCAGCTCATTTAGTTAACGAACTTAATTTTTCGCTCATACTCAACTCATTTGGTTCAAGAACCTAGTTCAACGATTTAATTATCGAGTCGAATTCCGAACTATCTTCGAGTTGGTTTGGTTCATTGCCAGCCCTAGTTTGGTCCTAAGCTTTTTGGGATTTTGGCCGACTCAAAACAGTTGCCACCAAGGCTTGCCGGATGAAAATGTAGCCAGGAAGCCTTTGATGTCACGGCCGACCTTTGAGGATGTCGTTCACTTTGGATTAAAAGGGAAAATGCCTTAGATCAATTGTTAAAGTAGCAGAAAACAAGCGCATTAAATGTATTCACATTATTGAAATGTTTCGTTATTTTTTTTTTTGATGTGTGACTTAAGGTGACAAGTTAGGGCATGACATTGCTTATAGTGCATTCAGATTTGTTTACGTTCTCTAGGAGGAATTCAGTTCTAGATTTAATAACCCCTCGCTTTCACAGACGTTTATTGCAATCTTTGAGAGTTTTGTATATATATATATATATATATATATATATATATATATATATATATATATATATATATATATATATATATATATATATGAGTTTTTGATTGTCAAGGAAGCGTTTTGCAATCTTTGAGAGTTAGACATTATTTACGAGTACTTTTCTCTCTTCATTCTCAAAATTTTACTGGAGCAATTGTAGTTCCTTGCTCAAAGCTTCAATTTTTCTCTATTACACTTTGTTTTCTAGTCCTCTTCTTCTTTACTAGATACCATTATTTCCTCAATCTTTTAATATCTTCAACATTTCCTTTATCTCAGTCAATATGAGTTGTAGTCCCATTAGATTGCCTGACGAATATGATAACGGTGCATCTCCTATTGTGAGAACGAGAGTATCTACTGGTTCAAATCCTCCTTTGTTTCTCTTTGATTGCATGGATCCCGAGGTCATATCTATAATCGATTATTTTGATTCGAAAAGGCTTCCTATGAGCTATTCGGATGAGGGGGTTTCATCTAGGGATTCTTCTTTCGATGTCCTCTTCTCTAAAGATGAATTTGAAGATGATCACATGTTTACTTCCCATTCCCTTACTCCACCCACTGCAGGAACTTCGACTTCTCATGCTCTAATGTCTTCAAAAATGGAGGTTTCTAGCTTTAGAAGGGAGCGTGCTAGATATTATCCTCAGGATTATAGAAAATTCTTTAATCAAGACCCCAACCATTCTGACATTAAGGACCATCTGGAGTGTAGGGGCCGGCCGAAAGGAGTTTGCTAGCTTAAACATTCATAGTACTTTAACGTTGATACCATGTTCCTGAAAGGGGCTACACTAGTTGAGATGGTAACTAAAAATATATATAACTGGGTGGATGCATAGATAGTGGGGACCCCCTCCATTTTGAGTACTTAGGCGACCATATATGCGACCAACATAGTGGTTGACTTCTGTTCTGATTGGTTGGTCATTTTCGTAGACTCGGGAAAAAGGATATGCAACACCTTTGACAGGTTTTCAATTTCATTTTATGAGTTTTTTTTTCACATGGTAAATTTTTGGTTGCCACTATATGAATTCGAGGTGGAAGTGTTAAAGTACTTGCAGGTTGCTCCCTCTCAGCTTCTGCCATGCTCTTGGGATTACTTGAAGACGTTCTAATTTTGGGCTGAGTATAGGTCTTGGAAACCTTCTCCTTGGTTAATTTTTTAACTTGTTCCATGTTTTCCAAACTAACTTGAATGGTATCCGAGACCATGGGATTTTTTAGCTTCGTCAACAACTTACATTGCTCGGACCCTTTACTAAATATTAGGGTGATATTTTGAGGCACTTTGTGTTGGTGAGGCTACGTACTCAAGAGGCCCATTTTTCTTTCTGCTCTAGCCCTGCTGAATTCTCTCACTATTGTAAGAGTCGGTTCTTAAAATACTAGTCCTAGCCTTATTTTTGCTCTTAGCCTCATTCTTACAACATTATTTTTTACCAATAAGATAGATGCATCAACCTGCTAACCCTTAACCATTGCATCGCACAAACTTGTAATGTTTTCAACTTCAATCACATCATTAATTAGAGATATATCATTTTATTTTGATTTTATTGGGTGAGATAAATAAATGTGTTATGGAACAGGCGTCAATATTTTCCTGTTAAATATTCAATGTGGAAAAAATACATTACTTTTTATCATGAATCGAAATCAATGGTGAATGAACTTGAATTGATGGTGTTGATCTCTGATATGGAAATACGGGGTAATCTACAAAGTTAGCACTTCAACGTTCACGTCAATTGAGGATGCAAGGTGAGTGTAATAAATAATAGTGATTAAAAGAGTACCTTGAATGTCTTGTGTGATGACTTTTCTACATTGGATCATTTGTAGTGGATTGACATTAGTTTGGTCATAAGCTTTTTGTGTAAGGGCAAAGTGCCTCATACTTCATTATACTTGTTTTAATGATGTCAAAACATATATATTTAGAAAAGTGTACTTTGGACGGTATCATTGAGTCGCATATGCATACGTCATTTTTCTAGTGGCAAACATTTGTCAAAATGTGTCTTGGTTCATATAGGAAAAGCACTATATGTGTTCTATATGAGTTTGATCATGTTGGTTGAGTTAGAGATGCATTAGGAATACTTTGATGTAGCTAAAAATATCAAAATCTGCATTTTTGCAAGTTCTGAGTATTTGAGTCGACTTAAAGCTTGCTTAGATCGACTCATACAAAAGTCAATTTTCATGTTTTGCTCTCAGGAGAGCTCGTGTCGACCCTTCAACCGACTCATATTGTGTGCATTTGTATTTGTCAAAATTAGGGTGCTTTGCGTCGACGCATGAACCTGTTCTAGTCGATGCAAAGAGTGTTTTTCTGCATAATCCTGAACTCGGGAGAGCTCAGGTCGACCCCCCTTGTTTTAGGTTGACCGCTCGCTTGTTTCTCATAAAATTTCTATTATGTTTACTATTCAAAGTATGTCTGTTATTTGGTTGCAACTTTGCATATATATTGTGATAGCTCATTCTACACAAAACAACAAGAAAAGTGAAAATATACACTGATTTGGTTCTCATCATCTTCATCCTCTTTCTTTCATTTTCTCAGCAACTACACATAATCATTTTTGTTGTGCATTTTGCATCATCGAGGTGATAACGTCTAAACTTAGGATCGGTGTATCGGGTTTGAGTTGAGAAATTACTGGGTTTTTCTTGAATAAAACAATTAGGGTTTTGTCCTCCAAGAATCTTAGATTTTGGGGGGTTTTGCACAAATCGTTCCTTCATAGATTCAGCTGAGAAAAAGGTAATTGACGAACGGGAGGTTCTGTCAATTTATTAGCGTTAACCGAAGGATTATGGAAGGAAAGTTTGGGTTTGAATTGTTGGCGTTTAAAATCAGCCGGACAAGATTTGAAGACCAGAGGGTTGTTCAAAGGTGGTGCTGTAATTGGAGGTTTACTCATCACGTTCGAAGGACTTGATTCATCTTGAATCAAGGAAAGAGAAGGCATAGGCTCAACATCAACATTTGGGATTGAGTATTTGAATTCTATTACTTCTCTTGTAAAAACTATTCGCAACAAGTTATATATACAGGTCTCAATTCTATTTTTAGAATTGAGGGCAGACGTACCCCGAGCGAGGACGACAGGGGAACTGCCTCAATAAATCGGTGTTCTTTCATTTTACTATTTTCATTGTTGAATTTTGAGTTTGTGTGCAAACATATTAGTTGACTAAAACTCTGAAGTGTGTTAGTGCTGAAACATTTTTAGAAACCTCATTACAATCTGTTTGATAGTAATCGGAAAAGTATAACACTTCATTCACTTATTGAATTTTACTTGAGGTGCTTTGCATACCAAGTGTTCGACTAATTGCGTGAATATAAACACTTGAGTTGTTTTTCAATTTGGTTTATATTTCACAAGCATTGGAAATTACCTAACTTTGAGTGAACAAAATCCTATTGATTTGTGTTCAAATTATTGGTTCTAATTCTCGTCTTTATCGGTATTCCATATAGGCGTAGCGTATATCCGATCTCTTCGGTAACAGTTCGTTTAGACGAGTATAGTTCCTCAGCCGCTTCCGCTTAAAAATTTTAAAAATCAAATTATATTAAGTGCCGACTTTGTTTTAAATAAATGATCTATTCAACCCCCCTTCTAAATCATTATCGTCGTCTAATATTTTGGGCTTTTGGCCGACTCAGATCAGTTTCCACCAAGGCTTGCCAGATGAAAATGTAGCCAAGGACACCTTTGATGTCATGGTCGACCTTTGAGAATTTCGTTCACTTTGGATCAAAAGAGGAAATGCCTTAGATCAATTGCTAAAGTAATGGAAAACAAGCGCATTAAATGTCTTCCCATTATTGAAATGTTTCATTGCTTTTCTTGGATGTGTGATTTAAGGTGACAAGTTAGGGCATGACGCTTCTTATAGTGCATTCAGATTTGTTTACATTCTCTAGGAGGAATTCGGTTCTAGATCTAATAACCCCTCGCTTTCACAGACGTGGTATGCTGCTTGTCTTCACACACACACACACACACACACACACACACACACACACAGATATATATATATATATATATATATATATATATATATATATATATATATATATATATATATATATATATATATATATATATATATATATATATATATATATATATATATATATATATATACATATGAGTTTTTGTTTGTCAAGGAAACGTTTTGCGATATTTGAGAGTCAAACACTATTTACGAGTATTTTTCTCTCTTCCTTCTCGAAATTTTACTGGAGCAATTGTAGTTCGTTCCTCAAAGCTTCTATTTTTCTCCACTGCACTTTGTTTTATATTTATCTTCTCCTTTACCAGATACCCTTCTTTCCTCAATCTTTTAATATCTTCATCCTATTTTTGCTCTTAGTCCCATTCTTACAACATTATTTTTTACTAACAAGATAGATGCATCAACTTACTGACCCTTAACCACTGTATCACACAAACTTGTAATTTTTTTTAACTTTAATCACATCATTAATTTAAATAATTTCGTCATCTTGGTAAGCAACATCTTCCACTAGATTTTCAATTTCAATATCACCCAAAGGTTTTGATTTGATTAAAACATACCATCCTTATTTACATTGCTGAATTTAAAGGTAAGGAACATAATAAACTTTCCTAACAATTATGACATTATGAAAGGGTCATACTCTTTGTACGATCATTCCATTCTAAATTTTAACAATGTTATATTTCTTATCTATTTTTGTGCCTTTAGTAGATGGATCATACTAATCACAATAAAGCAAGACAACTTTATTTTATGAGTCCAAGTAATACTGTATACCGGCTTGTAAATATGCATAGCAATGCCATAGAAATCGTCTTCACCATGATTTGTAATTCTTTTTACAATTACACCGTTGTTTATGTTTTTTTCCTTTTGTCTATGTCTGAGCATGAAATTTATATTTGCTCACAAAGTATGCGTGTCATTCATTTTTGCTTTGAATGTGGCCTTTAGACAAGTTTCTCAAATGAAGTATTCCTTGAATCGGTACAACAGTGCATGACAATTACTCCTTTAGCCATGTTAGAAAATAAACATGTATGTGACTGGTAGTTTCTTGTTCACTAGTGTTTTGAAAATAATAGGCGTTAATTTCTTTATATTGAAACACAATATAAATTAGAAGGTAATAAATTTTATATTCGATGTGTAAAGATAAATAATTAGTTGGTATATTTACTCAAGATATGGCTTAACTTCAACTCAATTAATCAATACATGAACATGTGCAAATTACAATTTTTTTCGGTTAGCTAATGCAGATTCTTCTTTCCAGAGGAACAACCGGAAATACTGAAGACTTATAAGGTAAATTGACTTGTTTCAGTAACATTAACTTCATTTCTTATGATTCTTGGAGTTAATATCAAGTGATTGAAATAATGACTACAAACATGTGATGTTTCTCGATGCAAGTAATGTGCACATATTGATCCTTCAACTTTAAATTTATTTTCCACAGATCGCTTTGAATCATCCATGAATCTTTCAAATGGATGCATCCACCTACATTGAATAGAGTCGCTAAGATAAGCTTCATATGTAAGATACACAAGTATATATATGTTCCATAGAATCGAAAAAACTAGGAGAAAAAACTTGTTCCATCTTACATAGAATGATTGAGTATTTTGGTCAAACTTAATTATGTCATCCAGTCTTAAATTCGAAGCACAAATATCTCTACAAAATTGTATAATTTCAGTTAGGGGATTAAGCACATGTTTGGGTAGTGAACTGAACGCAATTGGAAGCAATTGCTCCATGAAAACATGAAAATCATGACTTTTCATTCCATGCAACTTCCCAGTGTTGACGTCGACACGCCTTGCTAAGTTAGAAGCACAACCATCAATTATTCTCAATACATTTAACCATCAACAAACTGCTTTACCTTCTTGGGAAGTTATATTGTAATTAGCCTTTGATAATAATTTTCAATTTGGTTGAGACTTCAAATCTAAGTCTTTTCGATTGCATAAAAGTTCCATGTTCTTTCCAGCCTTCTCATTATTTTTTATTTTGCCTTGGACATCCATCACTTTTTAAAATACATTATCAAAAATATTTGTCACAATGTGCATAACATCAAGATTATATCGCAACAAATTATCTTTCTAATATGGAGGTCCCAAAAAATACTTCTTTTTGTCTAATTGTGTGTGTTCCCATATCCTTGAATTCGTCATGCTTTACTATAATCTTTGAAATTTGGTAGTTCACAAACTCGGTTCCATACTTCACCAGGTGATAATCGAGGGGAGGTAAATACAATACTTTGTTTACCGAAGGTAAATACGTTACTTGTTCGCTTTTTTTTTTAAAGCATTCTTGTTTATTATAAAGACATGATCTTCTAGTAGAAATCTACGATGACAGTCAAACCACAAACTTTTTCCTGCTTTTTCCAATATAAACACCTTTGCGTAATCCATGCAATGTAGACATCCCATTTTATCATATGTACCCCAATCAAACAACATGCAATATTACAAAAATTTGTTAATAGTCCATATCAAAGCAAGTCAAGTCGTAATATAATAAATATCTATTATATATTTTTTTTTTATATTTGTTGTGTTTTTATAATATGTATTTACTTTTTATGTTTTTATAATATATTTATTCCATTACATATACAAATGAATATGAAAAAAAATACCAACGTCAAATATATCATTAATAAACAGCCTCAACCCAACATATATAAAAAAATTAAATATGTAACTTTTATGAATAAGAAAAAAATTGAAGAAATATTGAATCATGATATGTAAAAATAGAGCAGGGCAACTAACTTTCAATATTTTTAATGGTTGAAATGAATGAAGGAGGGAGAGATATGCAGTGAGGAGGAAGGAGGAAGGAGGGAGATGAGAGTTTATATTTTTTGGTTTTGCTTTGTGATAATGGGACACTAGTGCAGAAATATGAAATTACACCCATTTTTTTTATACATTTAACACCCGTTATTGGAGGGTGTGAATTCAATGGAGAAATGTCTGACAAATTTACACCCGTTTTAAAACGGGTGTAAATTTTATGTTATATTATACTCTTTTTTTATAAAAATCGGGTGTAAATTTTTACATATATACATTTATAGATGATATATTACACCATTTTTTTGTTTAAAACAAATGTATATACATTCTAGTTTACACCCTATTTTATAGAAAATGAGTGTAAATTTGATATTATATTACACTTTTTTTTTATAGAAATCGGGTGTAAATTTTTACATATATATATTTATAGGTAGAATATTACACCATTTTTTGTTTAAAATGGTTATATATATATATATATATATATATATATATATATATATATATATATATATATATATATATATATATATATATATATATATATATATATATATATATATATATATATATATATATATATATATATATATATATATATATATATATATATATATATATATATATATATATATGTGTGTGTATATATATATATATATATATATATATATATATATATATATATATATATATATATATATATATATATATATATATATATATATATATATATGTGTGTGTATATATATATATATATATATATATATATATATATATATATATATATATATATGTGTGTATATATATATATATATATATATATATATATATATATATATGTATATATATATATATATATATATATATATATACACACATATATATATATATATATATATATATATGTATATATATACATATATATATATATATATATATATATATATATACATATATATATATATATATATATATATATATATATATATATATATATATATTTCTTTTTACACCCTATTTTATAGAAAACAGGTGTATATGTGTAAATAATTGCATTTCAATCAAACAAATTTACACCCAATTTCATAAAAATCAGATGTAAAATGAGTAGTGAATACCTTAGAGGTTTGCAAATTTACACCCTATTTTCTTTAAATAAGGTGTAAAAACGCGGTGTATTACACCCGTTTTTACTATTGATGTTGGCATGTTTACACCCGATTTTACCATTGATGTTGACATTTTACACCCGATTTTACCATTTATGTTGGCATTTTTACTATTGATGTTGCCATTTTTACACCCTGTTTTCTTTAAATAGAATGCTTGTTTTAGTTTCATAATTATATTATACTTAATTAGATTTAGAACCTATTTTATTTAATCAAATATTTTGTATACCACTAAACATTCAATAAACAAAAAGTACAATCAAAATAACCATCCTAACATTATTGTATATATAAGTCTTATCAAATCATATTATCTAATAGCATAAAACAATCATCCTAACACCATTGCATATATAAGTCTTATCAAATCATATCATCTAATAGCATAAAGGTCGTACAACAAAGTCATATTAACAAAAACTATATATATATATATATATATATATATATATATATATATATATATATATATATATATATATATATATATATATATATATATATATATATATATATATATATATATATATATATATATATATATATATATATATATATATATATATATATATATATAATTTTTCCTCCTTCGCTTTGGATTTGGCAACATTTGTACGTCTTCTTGATCCTTATGCTCTTCAGCCATTTGCATTCGCTCTTCAGCCTTTTTCTCTTCAACCTTTTTCTCTTCAATCATTTCCAAAAAACATTTAGCCCAGAGTTGTCGCACATGGTCAATCGTCTCTTTTTTATATGACGAAGTGTCTGTAAATATCTACAAGTTTACATATAATAAGTTAAACAACTACATGCTTTTCATTAAATACATGCAATACAAAAATATTTTAGCTTATCCTACTTCGTTGAATCTTTCAACAATAGAAGTATCAACGATGTCAAACATAAACTTCATGACGTAGTATCCACATGCCCATCCGTTATCTTATCGATGTGCCTACATATAAAATCTTAGTTACAATTGGCTAATGCAATGCCTCTCTCTTATTTGCATAAATATAAGTATGTTAGCTGTATATAACTATAATCTTCCAATTATGTTTTTTATTTGTTAGAACCTAATGAAGTGTGACACAACAAAACATCCACCTAACATGCTACAATCCAATTCTTACATACAACAAAAGAATTCAATTTCATACATACAACAACATTGCAGTAAAGATGATATTTGTAGCATAACGATTAAATTTCATGCAGCAGCTAAACCAGAAAACACTCCATACTTTTTATAAATTGGCATCAAAGTAAT